>CAUYQV010132704.1:0-14274 GCA_963574575.1 Galagoides demidoff
ACCTCAGAAATGGTCCCTCCAATCCCCCTCCCTCCACCCATTCCCCCCTCCCTTCTCCCTCCCCCCTCCCCACATTCTTAGGCTATTTGGTTATAGCTTTCATATAGAAGGTATAAATTAGTTGCATAATAAAGATGTGTACATTGGATACTTTTTCCTCCATTCTTGCGATACAAGGAGTCAATTTTTAACCACACTAATTATCGGACGTATTAGTTAAAAAAAGAAGTGACTTTACAAGATAGAGAGATGAAAGAGCACGGCTTTTGTATTCAGACTATGGTAGTTTTCCAATGCTGAACCCACAAGTTCAAAGCTCTGTGACTCTGGGCAATTGAGTATCAGTTACTTTTCCCTGAAATGGAAATGATAATATCTATTTTGAAGATTCGTGGGGAGGATTAAATAAGTGGTATGTGACATGGACATGTATCTAACAAATAATATGTATACAATAAATATTTCCCCTTTACAGTTCCTATGGCATTTTTCTAAGTGCAGAATTATTTTGTGTGATTGGTGACAAAATTTTCTCAATTTTCAGCAAATGTCTCAAATAATTCTTCCTATAAAAGTCTCTTATCAGAGCATTAAATATGCTGATTTCATTATTTTTAAAAGAGCGATGAAATATGAATAGTTTATTTTTAGAGCAAAGTGTCTTATTCTTTCTACGTGCATTCTTGATTTCCGCCTTTTGCCTGGGCCTGTTAGGTTGGGCGAATAAACTGTAATGGAAATCAAGTGGAAAATTGGAATTCAGCAAACTTTACTTGGCTTTGCTCTGCTCAAACTTACCACATACAATTCTTCAAGTCTTTTAATCCTCTTGTGGGTAATCTTTCTCCCAAATAACAGCCCTTGCTTTTGGCCTTCAATTAATCCACATCTATTTATGGAAGACTCCCAGTGAGCCTGCACCACCACAGTAGGCACTGTGGGGCCTGCAAGAAATACAAATGATCACAGGTTATTTACTAATTATGGGTTCACAAACCACAGAGAGAACCTGTCTCCTTACTTCTTAGTCTCACTTGGAAGAGGTAATTTTCATACTCCAGGAATTTAAAATCTAAGAAGATAGAGACAGGTGCTGTGGCTCACACCTGTAATCTTAGCACTCTGTGAGGCCTAGCTGGGAGGATCCCTTGAGCTCAGGAGTTTGAGACCAGCCTAAGCAAGACTGAGACCCTGTCTCTATTAAAAACAGAAAAATTAGCCAGTCGCTGTGGTGCATCCCTGAAGTCCCAACTACTTGGGAGGCTTGAGCCCAAGAGTTTGAGGTTGTTGTAGGCTAGGTTGAGGCCATGACACTCTAGCCTGGGTCAACAGAGTGAGACTCTGTCTCAACAACAAATAAAATAATAAAATAAAATCTAGGGAGATATTATCATACATGAATCAATTAGCAAGCAATTTGTGATTGTCTACTCATACAGTATTAACACGTGTGGCCTAAACTTTCCTAAATAGTTGACCAGAGATAGGATATTTCCCTAGGGGTCAGATCACCTGGAGATTCCAAATGTTTGGAAATTAGGTGGATGTTAAAAGCAAGGAGAAAAATAGAGAAAGTGTGAAACAACCTAAGGATATTACTTGCAGGGACACTGGATCAGTAGATACTTAAAGGGAACTGGATGATTAATTGTGGGACCAGGGACAAGGTATTGATAGAGACACTAGTTTTAGCTAGATGAGAAAGACTCCCATGCATGGCTTGCCTTTAACTTGTATTATTCTATAGGTCAGTACAGTGCCTGCCGAGGGAGAAAAGATTGGTGGGGAAGATGGAATTTAAGGAAAATAGCAAATGCAGTAATATAATATAGAAATTTCAGTTTGTTTTTATGGGTATCAGTTACCTCTTTGTCTTTTCTTTTTTTTTTTTTTTTTTGAGACGGAGCCTCAAGCTATCACCCTGGGTAGAGTGCCATGGCATCACAGCTCATAGCAACCTCCAACTCCTGGGCTCAAGCGAGTCTCCTGCCTCTGCCTCCCAAGTAGCTGGGACCACAGGAGCCTGCCATAACGCCTGGCCATTTTTTGGTTGCAGCCATCATTGTTGTTTGGCAGGCCCAGGCTGGGGATTCGAACCCGCCACCTTAGGTGTACGTGGCTGGCGCCTTAGCCAACTGGGCCACAGGTGCTGAGCCAAGACGTTTTGTTCTTATTTAAATGTATTCTATTAAACTTTTAGCATTGCATTATCATGTGAATCAATTTATATTATATTTGTCTACTTATCAATTCAGTTTATACAGAGATGAAAACTTTAAGATGTTTGCAATAATCTGTGTTGTATTTCTTTTAGGGAAGATAGGGAAAGCAGAGTGGAGTTAGGGTGGTCATCTTACTACCACCACACTCTTCAATTTTCAGATAAAAATCTCATTCTGAAACACCAATTCTAAAAACTAAATTTAAAAAGTTGTACAAAAACTAAATAAGCTTGTTTCATTAAGAGATGAAGCAAACTATTTCAAAACAACTCATGTGCCCATTTCAAACTGGCCACCATGTCTCAAGAGACAGAGAAGTCACAACCAAGGGCTCTTTAGCAAATCTAAGCTTGAATCTTCAAAAGTGTTTTTCATATCTGATAAAGAGTGAGCAATTGAGGCAGACAGGGTATGAGTGGCAATAGGTCAGAAAGAAAAAAAAAGATGCAAAGTATAATATGAGTAAGTTGTAGAAAAAAATCTACAGCTTGTATCTAAATTATTGCTTCAAAATATTTTCTCCCCATAGAATTAAATCAATATATTTGCTTCTTATAGTGTCAGTAGTAACTAAAAGTGAATTACAGTGTCACTATTAAGTAAGCTAAAATTTGAATTACACATACCAAAAGTTAATTGCACTGTTTCTTTGAAAAATCTTACTAATCACATTAAATGCAAAGTCAATGGGCTAGACACCTGTAGCTCAAGCAGCTAAGGCACTAGCCACATACACCAGAGCTAGCGGGTTCAAACCCAGCTCAGGCCTGGCAAATAGCAATGACAACTATAACCAAAAAATAGCCAGGCATTGTGGCAGGCACTGTAGTCCCAGCTACTGGGGAGACTGAGACAAGAGAATTGCTTAAGCCCAGGAGTTGGAGGTTGCTGTGAGCTGTGACACCACCACACTCGACCCAGGGCGATAGCTTGAGGCTCTGTCTCAAAAAAAACACAAAAAAACAAAAAAATTCAAAGTCAATGAATATTCATTCATTCCATAAATACCAAGTATCCACTAAGTGCATAGCACCATGTTGGGAACTAGAAAGGGGCATGGCAAATTATTTCACACAAATATTCTTACCTTTAGTTGAAACCCAGTTTCATTTACAGTCTCCTTCCAGTTTCCTTCCTAAAAATTGAAGTTAATTTTAGAAATCATTATTATAAAGGAAAACTATCCATAAAGAATATTCCAAATTAAATAAATTAAATATCTATTATTCAGTTCTTATTTCAGGAGAGATGGGCAAGAGAGGTTAAAAGAAATTCCTTTTCAGGCTGTGCCTATGGCTCAAAAAGGTAGGGCGCTGGCCCCATATGCCAGAAGTGGTGGGTTCAAACCCAGCCCCGGCCAAAAATAAAAAAGAAATTCTTTTCATTTCAAAATGAAACATATACACCAGAATCCAAAAGATTACTAAAAAATGGACCTAGGATTTTATAGGTTGGTGTTTAAAAAAACTGAAGACCAATTTTGACATCATTTAAGGATACCCCAAAGTACTATATTTAGTATCTTAAGTATAAATATGGGCCAGGCTTAGTGGCTCCTGCCTAAACGAGTACACTGCCTGAGCCTGGGAGTTTGAGATTATCCTGAGCAATAGTGATACCCCGTGCTCTACTAAAATAAAAAAATTAGCCAGGAGTTGTGGTGGGTACCTGTGGTCCCAGCTACTTGGGAGGCTGAGGCAAGAGGATTGCTCAAGCCCAAGAGTTTGGGAGTTTGAAGCTGCTATGAGTTATGACACCAAATACTTTATCCAGGGCAACAGAGTCAGACTCTGTCTCAAAAGAACAAAAAAAGTGGATGGCACCTGTGGCTCAAAGGAGTAGGGCACTGGCCCCACATGCTAGAGGTGGCAGGTTCAAACCCACCCCCAGCCAAAAACAAAAACAACAACAAAAAGTATAAATAATATGTTAGTCAAAAGAATGATGTGATCTAGTAATTTGAAATCAGGACAAAAAACAAACTACACATAAGTTAACAAAAATCCTTAGGATAAACATTCCACAGTTATAAAAGAATAACTGTGGAATTCCACAGTTATAAAAAAATAAACTACACATAAATTAAAAAAATCCTTAAGATAAACATTCCACAGTCATAAAAGAAACTAAGTCAAATGAATATTTTAGAGAGACTGAGTAAAAGAAAAATACCTGTGTTAAAAACAAATAGAAGATTTTATCTCTACACAGGATGGGATGCGAGGCAATCCTCAACAGAAAGTTTTCTAACCCAATCCGTCGTCTCTCCACAAAATCTGGATCCATGTTGTCAGCAGAGAGTTTATGCCAAACAAATTCTGCCTAGGAAACAAAATAACCACTAAGAATAATCTCAGCGCTACATAATTCTAAACTACCACCATCACTTCATCTCTTACCCGTTTTTCCGGCAGTGGTGGCACAACAATATGTGGATAGTAAACTAAAAGGTAGTTTCTCAACAACTCAAATTCACTATATCGCCGCCATAGTGAGTCTGTTAGGACACTTTGACCATCTGCATGTTCAACTGACCTGAAAAAAAGAAAAGAAAAATATTTTATTTTATTATTAATTTTTTAGAGACAGAGTCTCACTTTATCCCCCTCAGTAGAATGCTGTGGCATCACAGCTCACAGCAACCTCCAACTCCTGGACTTAGGCAATTCTCTTGCCTCAGCCTCCTGAGTAGATGGGACTATAGGTGCCCGACACAATGCCCGGCTATTTTTTGGTTGCAGTTTGGCCCGGGCCGGGTTCAAACCTGCCACCCTCAGTACGTGGGACCAGCACCCTACCCACTGAGCCACAGGTGCTGCCCTCTCTCATTCTTTTTCTTTTCTTTTTTTTTTTGCTGTCTTGGCTGGGGGCGGGCTTGAACCCACCACCCCTGGCATATGGGGCTGGTGCCCTACTCCTTGAGCCACAGGTGCCACCCCGTCTCATTCTTTAGATTGTCTTTTTATTCTGTTTATGCTCCCTTGTTCCCCTGTCCCCACCTTGAACTGACTTGAGTTTTTCTCTTATGAGGGTATATGTTAGATCATCTACAGGCTTCAAATTAGAACTGAGTACACTGGATACTTGCTTCTCCATTCTTGTGATACTTCACTAAGAGAATGTGTTCCACCTCTATCCAGGTTAATACAAAAGATGGAAAGTCTTCATCTTTCTAATGGCTGAACAATATTCTATGGTACACATATAACCACAGCTTGTTAATCCATTCCCAGGTTGCTGGGCTTTTAGGTTGTTTCCACATTTTGGCAATTGTAAATTCAGCTGTGCTAAATTGTCTAATGCAAATGTCCTTACGATAAAATGATTTTTTTTCTTCTGGGTAGAAGAAAAACTACTACTAATGGGATTGCAGGATCAAATGGGAGGTCTAATTTGAGTTCTTTAAGGATTCTCCATACTTTCTTCCAAAAAGGTTGTATTAGCTTGCAGTCCCACCAGCAGTGTAAAAATGTTCCCTTCTCTCCACATCCACGCCAGCATCTGCAGCTTTTGAGATTTCGTGATATGGGGTATTCTCACTATTGCCCCAATTTCTAAAACTCCAATCTCAATTAATTTTTCTTTCTAGACAGGCGAGGCGGCTCATGCCTATACCCTTAGCACTCTGGGAAGCCCAGGTAGGCCAATCACACAAGTTCAGAAGTTCAAGATCAGCCTGAGCAAGAGTGAGACCTTGTCTCTACCAAAAATGGAAAAACTAACCAGGCATTGTGGCAGGTACCTATAGGACGCTGAGACAAGAGGATGGGTTCAGCCCAGGTGTTTGACATCTCTGTGAGCTACAATGCCACAGCACTCTACCTCTACCCAGGGTGACTGAGTATAGACTCTGTCTCAAAAAAAAAAAAAAGGCCAGGAGAGTTGACTCAAGCCTATAATCCTGTAACTCTTAACTCTGGGAGGCTGAGGCGTGTGGATCGGTTAAGTTTATGAGTTTAAGATTAGTCTCAGCAAGAGTGAGGCTTTGTCTCTACTAAAAAAAAGAAAAACTGAGGCAGGAGGATCGCTTGAGCCCAAGAGTTTGAGGTTATGACTTGGCCCTTTACTAGGGGCAACAAAGTGAGACTCTGAATCAGGAAAAAAAAAATATCTTTCTGTTAATTTCTCTGTAACTCCCAAGTGTCTTAAGGTGACTTAAGCCTTATTTTCCTTTCCTAGAATTCTCTGTTAAGCATCTCCATTGACCTAAGTTCACTCCATACAATCCTGAGAACCTGGTATCCTTTTGCAAAACTGCCCAGGGCTTCTAAGATTAAGAACTCTATCAAACCACATGTCAAGTTTCCAGATCCCAAAATAATTCTAACCTTCCCTCTCCTCTCAAAATGAATACATTAAAATATAGCTAGAGCTGCCAAGACTACCACAGCAAAAGACAGCTATTTACTTCACCTGTTAAAAAGTAAAGAAACAAAATAAATTCCTAAAAAACAAAAACCTGTAAAAAATTGTGCTACATAACAAAGTTTACATCAATAGCTACCAAAAAAAGCTTTCTTTCTAAACCCAGCTGGAATTTTTGTCCGCCACCTGGTTTCCACGAAGCAAGCCGTGTTCATCCTCCCCCCACACCGGTTTCCACGAGGTAAGCTGTGTTTGTCCACACCCCCACCCAGTATCCAGCTGGTTTCAACGAGGTAAGCCCTGTACGTCCCGCCTCCCACCTGGTTTCCACGAGGTAAGCCGTGTACGTTTCTTGCATGTTCATGGCATTTCTTCCAGTTCGCTTTTCTGCTTCTGAAACACTGATTTCTATCTTCTTCAACCAAAAGTTATTTTCTGTCATCTGGAGAAAAATAAATAGAACAACAAAAAGAACCCTTTAGATTATATTCAGAAAATCTTATTTAAAAAAAACACATTGCTGGTACATATTTCGAGATAATTTATTTCTTGAGTTGTTAGGGGTTACCAGCTGACAGTAGCACATAAAAGCCTCTCTTTATCAACACTAAATTTTTCAGAGTTATTTTAACAAGTACCACACATTTTTTTTTTTTTTTTTTTGAGACAGAGCCTCAAGTTAATCCCCTAGGTAGAGCTATTCCCCTAGCCGTGGCATCACAACTCACAGCAACCTCCAACTCCTGGGCTCAAGCCAGTCTCCTGCCTCTACCTCCCAAGTAGCTGGGACCACAGGCGCCCCCTACAATGCCTGGTTATTTTTTTGGTTGCAGCCATCATTGTTTGCTGTGCCTGGGCTGGATTCAAACCCGCCAGCTCAGGTGTATGTGGCTGGCGCCCTAGCCACTTGAGCCACAGGTGCCGAGCCAGTACCACACAATTGATGATTAAAACTTAGATCTCATATAAGTGTCCAAGAATAAATCTTCTTAGAAATCTGTAAGACAAAATCTTAAAAACACATTATACACAAAGGATTCTGAGAGGAGGATGGAGTAATAAGCTCCAGGAATCTGTCTCTCCACCTAGACACAGGAATGTATGAGATACAAACCTCATTACTGAACATCACTACAAGTTCACAAACTTAATTGTCAGACCTTTATGTGATAACAGCTCTGATGCCCATTCTAGAAAAAGAGCTTCAAACTGCTTTCAAGGGTGGACTAAGCATAGCCATTGGTGCATAGCTTTCCAAGGAGAGTACCTCGAAGGTCACTGACCCTAGTGATACTCAGCAGTGAGGTATGTAGCAGTTTTTCTAGGAGAAACTTAACTTTGTCTGACCTCATATACAAAAGTAGTAACAAAAACAAAGTAAACTCAGGGGTAGGAGGAGAATCTCATTTTTAGAGTTACCACATCATTACATTCCAATGTCCAGTTTTCAACAAAAAAGCATACCAAGAAGCAGTGAAATATGTCCCACTTAAAGGGACAAGAAATGAATCAACAGAAAGTATCCCTGAAGCTAGCTGTGATGGCACATGCCTGTAGTCCCAGAAACTCCTGAGGCTGAGGAGGGAAGATCAATTGAGCCCAGGAGTTCATTCTGGGCAAAGTGGCAAAACCTCATCTCTTAAAAACAAAAACAGAAAAGAAAAAAGAAAAGTGCCAGTATCCAATGTACTCAATACTACTTGAAATCAATATATAACCACCTACACACTCATACAAATGGTAAAACATAACTATAGTCCAGAAAGTAGAAGGGAAGAGGAGAGAACAGGGAGGGGAAGGGGGATGTGGGAGGAGGGAGAGTATTTGGGGGGACCTCACCTAATGTGCATGATGCAATGGTACATTTCAAAACTATTAAGAAATGAGTATAATTGTGATGGATGTGTTACTTCAAGGTAAACATTTCACATTGTATATTGAAGCAGTACCCTGAACCCCATAAATGCATCAATGTACAAAGTTATGATTTAATAACAAATTTAAAAAGTAAATAAAAGATTTAAAGAAAAAAAAATGGGAGTACCATTTTACATTTCCCCTAAAGATTTTTACTAAATTTAACGATCAGTGAGGGAACCAGTAAAATGTTACAACCAGTTCCAAGGAGGAGTCAAAGAACCGGTATGTTTGTAAGTCAGGGACTATTGGAATGAATGTGCAAATGGAGGGAAAACTGGCTTCTTTCACGGTCCAGGAGAAGAATCCTCTGAATTTACAAGACAGGACAGAATCTGCTTGTCTGTAAACAAGAAGTATGTTGAGCTCCTATCAGTTATTTATAGTGTACAGAGTTATAAAATAGCTAGGAGGTCACAAAAGGGGCACAGCCCCAGTCAGTCAGACAATGCATAGATTGTGTCGGAAACAGTGATATTTTTGCTCATTTCAAATTTTCTGTCACCTCCGTAACCTTGGGCCTGCCGCCCTGGTGTCACTCCATGCTTTCCTTGACTGGCTTCAGTCTCCAAGGGCTCCCCCATGACCAGTCTCAGCCCTGACCAGAGGTCCACTAAGGAAGGGCCACCTCCTGCCAGCCTCCCCCACACCTCAGCGAGGCCCATCTGCCCATTCAGTCACCAGACACTCGGCACACATTGCCAGGTCTTGAGAGCTGGGTCCTAGCTTCACTCACTCATTCAACAAATGTGACCAGAGGTGCCAAGCAGCACAGCACAGATTACCAGCCTGAGCGTGCAGCCACACCGCCTGGGGCTTGGATTTGGGCTCTGCCTCTTTCTAGTGACCTTAAGCGAAGTATTTAACCCATGTCTCAGTTTCCTCATCTATAAAATGGCAGTAAGGTCTAAGGTGCAGTGAACTCATGTGGCATGTGGTACACTGAAACAGGTCTGCCCAAAAGTAATAAGGACAACTTCCTTTACCCAGCAAATGACAAGTGCTTGGTGCCTCTGAATCGGTCCCATGACCCCTACCCATCCTGCAGTTAAATTCTGAAATGTCACCCCTATGGGTGCCTGGCATGGAATAAAGGCTCAATATTCCGGATGAAAGAGGTGTTGGTTAGAATTTAAGTTTGGCTTCTGAAAACACAGACCTGCTGGACAGCTGTCCCAGACGTCTCTGCCCCGAGGCCTAACGGTCCCGGCTCCGCACCTGCTCCACCAGGCCTGGCCCCGTTTCCGCAGTCTGGTGAGAGGGCGACACCTGCTGGTGAAAAGCTAGATGCGCAGCTACGGGTCTCCCTTTCCCGTGAGGTCTCAAACTCCCAGTGCAGCTTTGGGCTCTTCTAGCCCAGAGACTCTAATGCAAGGGAGGGGTGGGGCTTTCCTCATGAACACCTGTCATCCAGACTGCACAGACAGAAGGAATCCAGCAAGAAGAGACATAGGAGGGTGTCTCCACCCTCCATTCAGTCTCCACTTGCCTGCCAGTTTGGTTCTCTAGGGCACTGGGACCATTCTGGGCTCGGAGCCTGTGGTTCAAGCTACTAAGGCGCCAGCCACATACACCTGACCTGGCAGGTTTGAATCCAGCCGGGGCCCGCCAAACAACAATGATGACTGCAACCAAAAAATAGCCGGCATTGTTGTGGGTGCCTGGAGTCCCAGCTACTTGGGAGGTGGAGGCAGGAGAATCCCTTGAGCCCAGGAATTGGAGGTTGCTGTGAGCTGTGATGTCACAGCACTCTACCCAGGAGGACAGCTCGAGGCTCTGTCTCAAAAAGAAAAAAAAGGTACTATTCTGTAGGGATTTGAATCCATTCCTTACCTCTTTGTGCCTCAGTTCCCTGGCCTGCAAAATGGGTACAAAATGGCACTGCCCTATACTGGCACTGTGAGAGTGTCTTCTCTCTGACACAGAGTAAAGGGTCAATGTATTGGTGGCTAGTATCTGTAAGGACCTGGTAAACTAGTAATTGAATAAATAAATATTCAACAATTTTTACCTGGGAGCCTTGAGATCCACTTCCTCAGAGAGGTTGGTGTGGAGTTTCACACAGTGCTGCGCCTCTCTTGGGCTTACACACCTCTCCGCACCCATGCCAGTGACATCACCTCCTGGTCTGGGACATGATTGTCCTGTGGGGCAGGGACCGAGTCACCCACTGCCCTTTTTTCTGTATCCCTGGGGCCTGGAACCCACTGGCATTAGATCCTAAATAGGTAATATCTCTTATTCCTTTCCTTCCTCTCTCCTTCCTTCCTTTTTTGTCTCATTCTGCTGCCCACGCTAGAGTGCTATGGCATCAGCCTGTTTCACAGCAACCTCAAACTCCTGGGTTCAAGTGACCCTCTTGCCTCAGCCTCCTACCATGATGCCTGGCCAGCTTTTCTATTTTTAGTAGAGATGGGGTCTCACTCTCACTCAGGCTGGTCTTGAACTCCTGAGCCCAAGGGATCCTCTCCCCTTGGCTTCCAGAGTCCTAGGATTACAGGTCTGAGCCACCCTGCCTGACCAATACCTATTTGCATTTGGTCAAGTGTGATGCTCCATTTCATTTCTAAGTTCCTCCCGTATTTCCCACCTCTGATTGCCAGATCCCACCTGGGCTGCCTTCTGGGATGGAGTCTCCTTTTGCCAGCTTCTCTATGATGCCCAATCTCTGTGGCTGTGTCCCCAGATCTCCCCGTCAATGTCCACTGCCCTCTCAGTGTCCTCTACTTACCTCTGAGCCAAGATGGCAGCAGCCAACTGGCAGCCACCCCTGCCAGTCACATGGGACCATCATCCTAACTGCCCGCTCTGGTCTGCCCAGGGGTAAGATGCCAGCAGGGGGTCCTGGGGGAGGGTGAATTCTCCCAGGGCTGGCTCCTTCTCGGCTTCTAGATCATACTTTGTGATTTGCTCGGAGAAGCCTTTCCCAAGCACCGTATCAGCAAAGCTCTTCACCCTGCTCACTCTCCAGCCTAGCATCTTACTTCAGCTCCAGCACAGCACACATCACTGTTCAAAATAATCTTTATTCAGATACTTGTATAAAGAGTATAAGCTCAAAAAAAATTGTGGTATCTTCCCTAGCACTTCCCAGGGCCCGCCATATAGAAGACGCCCTGTTTCTGTCTGTTGTGTGAACCACCCTTATCCTGCCTGTGCTGAAGGGCAGAGATCGGGAGGAAGAAGGCGTTGGCACACCTGATGGCTATTTCAGCTGCCCTTTAGTGGATCTAATGCTCTTGCTCTGGCTCAGGCAGGAAGGATCACCACTTGGCTAGGGAAGTGGGGGCAGGCCCTGGGAACTGTGGCCGGGCATCAGAGCCTGGTGTGTGGCCTCTGCCTCCCGTGGCCGGCCCTTTAACTACTCAGCCTGCCCACAAACACAGGAGGAGAGGGCTCTGAGGGAGTCCTTCACTGTACCCCAGGTTGAAGACCTCCCAGATTTCGAGGGTCTCTCCGCAGCTTCAGGAACCTCCTGGGGGCAGAGCGGTCTAACCTGGGACGGAGCTGGGGCGTCAATCCCTTTGCAAGGCGGCAGTGTGGCTCTGGCCTGGGCAAGGCCTTTGCTACCCAAGGGGGTCTTCTGAGTCGGAGGGGGCCGGTTTTCCCCACAGAACACGATGTAGGTCTTCAATGGCGGGATGACAGGCCCCTGGTGAGGGCTGGTGGCTCGGGGTGGAGATGCTGCAAGGGAGAGCTGTTTCCCACTGGTGCAGTCGATGACAAAAGTCAGGTGAGCCATGGGGACAGCCCTCTGATGTCTGGTCAGCTTCCCAGCTAGAGGGGAGGAAAAGACCGAAGGTCTGTGTTAGCACAAGCAAAGGATGTGGTTTCACTAATTCATTTGTTCATTCATTCAGTAGGGTTTAACTGTATTTTGGTGGATATCTGAAAACCAGACAGACCTGGGGTTTAGGAGCATGGATTTCAGCATTAGAGAGACCCGAGTTTCAGTCTCCACTCATAAGCCATCTGCCTTCCAGAATCCAGAATCTACTACATCCATGCCTCTCAACTTTGTGGTTCCCATGGACCTCCTGGGAGCTTGTTCAAATACAGAGTCTGGTACGGTGGGCCTGAGAGTCTGCATTTTGAACAAGCTTCCAGAAAAACCAGTTCTGCTGGTTCATGGAGCATACTGTGAACAGCAAGGTCCTCAACCCAAGGGGAAGGCCCTGGCCACCTTTACAGATGAGGAAACTGAGGCTCAGCTTGTGCAAGTGGTGCTGGTCCTCAGGGAGCACCGTGATCCCCTGTGCCTCCCCATATAGTCTTGTGTACAGCTCAGTGGACAGGTGCCATCTGCCCTGGCCATCCCTGCTCTCCCCTGCTGGTGTATCTCCCCCAACCCCAGCTCAGAGCCCAGCACAGGGCAGAAGAATGAATGAATGAGGCAACACATTCATCAATCAAGCAGGTATCAGAGCAAGTCTGTCTAAATCCAAAGCCTGTACTCTTAAAAGAGTGACTTTTCAAGTTACCCAAATAATGCACACGTCTGTTCTCTTGACTACGTGCTCTTAACCACGACATGGACTCAGAAGGAAGCTTGAGGTCTGGTGGGTTGGCTAACACAGGAAATAAATGAAGTCCACCCAGGCCTTGAGAATCCCAGCACCCCTGAGGGAGGTAGGACATCTGCCACCAAATCCCACTTTGTCCCTCCCCTCAGTTGGTCAGGGACTTTCTGCCATCTCTTACCTGAGCTGGTTCCCAAGCCTGTGTCAAGGCTGGTGTCTTTGACGCTGGTTCTCCAGTCCCTGGGGTGTCCTGAGGGCGCCATATCTCTGCAGCAGTGCCTGCCTAGCTCTGTCTAGGATATAGCTCTTCCAGGGTATAGCTCACTCACCCTGGGATCAGACCTTTTATACTCACCAGAGCCGGATCCTCTGATTGGGTTTCCACCAGAAACTAAAGAAACTGGCCTCGGGCAGTTAGAAGATTGCTTTGATTAACAGGGTTATGTCAACAGGATATTTGTTGGGTCACTGGGAGGCAGCCCTCCTACCAACAGACCCTGTTTCTTCCAACTCCAGCTATTTCCTGATTTGGTTTAGGCCTCTGGAACCTTCTCACCCAGACTTCAGTTTCCCAAACCTTAGTCATGATCCCACTGCTTCACCAATTTTGTGGTTTGGTTTTTCTATCTAAGAACTGTACATAATACTGCTTTACTCAACATGCCCTTGAAGTCAGCCAACTGTTTTGCTGAAAAAGAAATGTACTTTAAAAAGAAAGTTGGAGGCCAGGCGCGGTGGCTCACACCTGTAATCCTAATACTCTGGGAAGCTGAGACAGGTGGGCTGCTTGAGCTCAGGAGTTCAACACCAGCCTGAGCCATAGCGAGACCCCATCTCTAAAAAAATAGCCAGGGGGCAGTGCCTGTGGCTCAAAGGAGTAGGGCGCCAGCCCCATATACGGGAGGTGGTGGGTTCAAACCCAGCCCTGGCCAAAAAAAAAAACTGCAAAAAAATTTTTAAAATAGCCAGGTGTTGTGGCAGGTGCCAGTAGTTCCAGCTATTAAGAGGCTGAGGCAGGAGGATAACTTGAGCCCAAGAGTTTAAGGTTGCTGTGAGCTGTGTCACCACAGACACTCTACCAAGGGTGACAAAATGAGACTTCGTCTCAAAAAAAAAAAAAAAAGAAAATTGGTATTGTTACATGAAATGGAAACAAGATCACTTTTATTAAATGAGAAGTCACTGTGCCCAGCAGGCAGATCGGCCACCAAAGACGCTCATGCTCTAATCCCAGAGCCTAAGAATGTGCT
>CAUYQV010132705.1:0-52003 GCA_963574575.1 Galagoides demidoff
AAATGTGTTGATACAACGATTAACCAAATGACATGAAATTTATGTTAACCAGCTTGATGAAAGTGTTTCAAATTGTATATGAAACAGCACAATGTACCCCATGTTTGCATCAATGTATACAGAGATCAATTAATAAAAAAAAAAAAAAGAAACACAATGTACCAAACCATATGGGATTTAGCAAAAGCATTAATATGAGGAAACTTTATAGCAATAAGTGCTACAGATAGAGCTCCTATAAACAATATTATATCTTGAAGAACTAGAAAAGAACAACTCCAACTCCAAATTAGTAAACAAGAAAGAAATGAACATGATCAGAGCAGAAACAAACAAATAGAGACTGAAAAAAACCTTACAAAGATCAATGAAACAGAGTTTTTTAAATAGAAAATAAAATCATCTGGGTGGCTCCTGTGGCTCAGTGGGTAGGGTGCTGGCCCCATACACGGAGGGTGACGGGTTTAAACCCAGTCCCAGTCAAACTGCAATAAAAAATAGCCAGGCATTGTGGTGGGCGCCTGTAGTCCCAGCTACTTGGGAGGCTGAGGCAAGAGAATCACCTAAGCCCAAGAGCTGGAGGGTCCTGTGAGCTGTGATGCCATAGCACTCTACCAAGGGCGATAAAGTGAGACTCTGTCTTTACAAAAAAAAAAAAAAGTAAATAAAATAGAATAAAGTCATCAAATCTTTAATTATACTAAGGAAAAAGGAGAGAAAAATAGATAAAATCAGAGATGAAGAAGAAGACATTGCAACTGATACCACAGACAGAAAAAAGATTGTAACAGGCCACTGCTAACAGCAACATTTCAACAATAATGGTGGCAAGGATGGTTCAACATATGCAAATCAATAAACATGATGCATCACATTAACAGAATCAGGGACAAAAACCATATGATCATTTAAATAGATGCTGAAGGCTGGGCGCCAGTAGCTCCATGGTTAGAGTGCTGGTCCTGTGCACTGGGGGTGGTGGGTTTGAACCTGCCCAGGACCGGCTAAACAAACAAAAATAGAAATGTTGAAAATCATTTGATAAAATTCAGCATCCTTTCAGGATAAAAACCCTCAATAAACTGGATATAGAAGGAACATATATCAACACAGTAAAGGCCATATGTGACAAACCTATAACATCATACTGAATGTGGGAAAGTTGAGCTTTTCCTATGAGATCTGGAACAAGACAAGGATGGCTACTTTCATTCATCATACTGTAAATTCTAGTGAGACTAGTTAAATAAGAGAAAGAAATAAAGGGCATCCAAACTGGGAGGAAGCCAAGTTGTTACTGTGTGCAGATGATATGAACCTATACTTAGAAAACTCTAGACTCCAGCAAAAACTGCTAGAAGTAATAAAAAAATTGAGTAGTGTTGGAGGATAGAAAATCAACATACAAAACTGAATGGTATTTCCATATACTGATAGTGAAGTATCTGAAAAAGAAATCAAGAAAGCAATTCTATTTACAGTAGCCACAGAAAAATAAAATACTTAGGAATAGACCTAATTATTAATATAAATTTTAATGATTGAGCTATAGACTCTTTTGAATTGCAATTATATGAAAATATCATCTGTGAATAAAATGCAGTTTTGTTTCTGCCTTTACAGTTCTTTATCCTTTTTAAGTTTTCTAATCATACTGCGGTAGCTATGACCTCAGTACAAGGTGAAATAGTTGTAGCGAGAGCTGGCATTTTGCCTTGTTCCTGATTTAGACACTATTCAAATGTATTACCACTGTGCATTATATATGCTGTAGGTTTGAAACAGGTAACTTTTTCAGATTAAAGGAGCTTTTTAAAAAACTCCATTTTGCTAAGAGAATTTTTTATGAATTGTATAAATATTTTTTCTTATATCTCTTGAGATAATCATATGATCTATGTCCACTTTTCTGTTTATAGGGTGACTTTATCACTTTTGAATGTTTCATCAGTCTTGTATTCCTGGGAAAACTGAATGTGGTCATGACATATTAGATATTTTCTGAGTAGTTATAATTTTATTTCTTATATTTTACTTTGGGTAGTGCATTTACATTTAGGAATGTGATTTTCCTGTTATTATACTTTTTTTGCAGTGTTCTTGGCAGCTTTTGGGTATTCCGGAGGTGCTAATATCAGACAGAGTGCTGGTGAGTGTTAATTATTTTCTATCCTTTTAGAGAGTTTTCTAATCCAGAAGTGAGTTCTTTCTTGAAGTGTTACAGACTTCACTATTGTAGCCATTCGGGTGTGAATTTTCTTAAGGAAAGATTATTTTGTTTTTTGGCTAGTGATTTGATTTTTTTTAGTGGTTATCTGTTTATTTATATTTTCTATTACTACTTAAATTAATTTTGAGGAGTTATATTTTTCTAGAAGTTTGTGTATGTAATATAAATTAAAAACTTATGTGTATAACATTAATAATATCTTCTTTATTTTAATGTCAGAGATTTTGTCACCCCTTTAATTACAATGATTGGTTATTGGTATTTTTCTCACATAATCATTTTCACCAGAGTAATGTAAATTATCTTTTAAAAATATAATTTTTTATCTTTGTTGGTCTGTTCAGCCATATGGTTTATTTATTTTGTTATGTTTTGCTCTTATGTTTAATTCCTTTCCTTATCCTACTTGGGTAGATTTAGCTGTTCTTTTTACAGCTTCTGACGATTGATGCTTACCTTACCACTTTGCAATCTTTTCTTTTTCTTTTCTAACATTTGCATGTAATGTTATATAGCTCCTGTAATAATGTTTCGTATTGGTTTTTATTCAGATGAAAATATTTTCTTTTTTTTAAAATTAAATTATAACTATGTACATTAATGCATTTGTGGGGTATAATGTGCTGATTTTATATACAATTTGGAATGTTTATGTCAAGCTGGTTAACATAGCCTTCACCTCACTTACTTAATTGTTGTGTTAAGACATTTATACTCTACTCTTAATAGATTTGACGTGTACCCTTGCGTTATGCATAATAGGTGAGGTCCCACCGATTGCCCTCCCTCTAGCTGGCCTTACCGCCCCCCCTTGAAAATATTTTCTAATAGACATCGTGGTTTCCTTTTTTACTCCTAGATTCTTCCTACCTGAGTTCCCAATTCCCCAATATGTGGGGATTCTAGTTACATTTTGTTATGATTTTTTACTTAATTGCATGTGGTCTGAGTGATGTATGATTTCAACCCTTGGACATTTATTGCAGTTTGTTTTATGGCTCAGTAAATAAGCAATTTTTGTAAAATCTTCTTGAGTTCTTACAGAGGGTGTGTTCTCTTCAAATGTTAACTGCAATGGTCTATGTGTATCCATTAGACTAAATTATTGTGCTTTTTAAATGTTCTATACCTTTATTTAATTAAAAAACCTATTTGTTCTCTCAGTTACCAGAGTGTGTTAAAAATTTCCCATTGAAAGGATTTGCCTAGTTTTCCTTTTTCCTTACTGAAAAAAATTATCACTATTGTATTTTCCAGGTGAATAAAACATTTTATTTTTATAACATAAAACTTTATGTTTATAATAGTGTCTTAAAACAGTGTCCATTTATTTGTTAATAATAGAGCCAGGCCAACATTTTTATGGTTATGGTATATTATTTTTCAATTCTTTTCTTTTCTTTTTCTTTTTCTTTTTTTTTTTTTTGAGACAGAGCCTCAAGCTATCCCCCTGGGTAGAGTGCCATGGCATCACAGCTCATAGCAACCTCCAACTCCTGGGCCCAAGTGAGTCTCCTGTCTCAGCCTCCCAAGTAGCTGGGACTACAGGCGCCCGCCACAACGCCCGGCCATTTTTTGGTTGCAGCCATCATTGTTGTTTGGCAGGCCCAGGCTGGGGATTTGAACCCGCCACCTTAGGTGTATGTGGCTGGCGCCTTAGCCGATTAAGCCACAGGCGCCGAGCCCATTTGCCTGATTTTGACAAAAAACAGGAAAGTGAAAAGATGAAAGTGATTCTAGCATTGGGCTTGAAAGAAGACTCATTTACTCATTCTATTTTGGTAGTTATAACTTAATATATTGTTTATTTATATATACAGAAAAATTAACTGTACTATATTATATAATTATACTTTATAATATATTAATATACACTATATTACATAATTAATTATATTGCTATGTAATTAATATATTAAATGTATCAGTATATAATTATATTAATATATACTATATTATAAACACTATATTACATAATTATATTGCTATATAATTATATATTAAATGTATTAATATATAATTATATATATACATTTAATATATAATTATATATATAAACATATAATATATATTATATATACTATATATACACTATAAATATATATATTAACTGTAGCTGACTGTGGGAAATGAGATAAAGGTGGAAAATTTTCAATTTCTCAAACACTTGCACATTACTAATATTTGGAATTTTTAAGATGAATATGTATTTTTGATATAAAATCAGTGATCTAACTAACTTGCACATTACTAATATTTGCAGTTTTTAAGATGACTATGCATTTTTGATATAAAATCAGTGATCCAACTAACTGTTCCTGGTTATGTGCAGATTAGCCATTTTGCAGTCTTCATTCATTTACTCATTCATTGAATAAACAAATATTTACTAAATGTCTATTGGATGTCAGATAGTAGGTATTGGAGATACATGGGAACCAGTAGTCTAGTGTCAGATATAGATATGGACAGTTATGGAATAAGGTAGGCACCCTGCAGTCGAAAGGATTATTTAATTTAGATTAAGAAATACTGCCCAACTCTTAGCCATAGTTATCTATGGGTTTGATGACTGTCCATGACCAAGAAGGGGAGGAAATGAAGCATTATCTGTCTGAATGACCCCACATTCTTCTAGCCCCTTATTTTATAAATATCACTAGATGCATGCCCAGTACTTAGAAAATGTAGGCCCTGATTCTGCATGTTTGCAAGACATCATTTTCCCCTAATCCTGGTTTCTCATGGCAAATTGGTTGGTTGCCAGTTGCCAGGATTCAATTCCAAGGTTGTCCTTTGAGTACTTTTCTCTGTTCCATGGCTACACGCTGTATCCCTAATACCACCTACTGTCCTTCCATTTTGCAAAGTGCACAATTAAGAAGGGCTAACTTGATGTAGATTCATTGTTTAATTTCTAGAGTTTCCTCAAATGAAAATGCAAAGCAGCCCACCAATAACCAGTGTTGAAAGTACTCACTCTACATTCACAGGGAGTCATGTCGTTCCCTTTGTGAAACAAAGGGAAATGTAATTGTTACCACAGGCCTATGTTGTTGTCCTTAGAGTCAGAAAAAGAATGGATTAGTGTATAATTTTCTTCCTAATTTAGCTGAAAACAAAATTAAGTAACAGGCTATAAAAAGTAGCCTTTCTCAGGACTATGGTTCTTAGCACCATATGGTACACCTGTGCAGACCCAGCTCTTCAGACCCTGGGCTCCTGCCTGATGACAATGTGAATGATCACCTCCCCTTCTCCCACTCCAGTACAGTCAGGGTGGTTTAATCCTTCCTGGCATTCTGTGTCCTTGTTGGCTTCTAATACCTTCTTTATGAGCATGCCTGATTTTTAGAGTTGTTCTGTAATTGGAAGTCAGCCTCATTGGGCAGTGTGTGTCCTAAACCCTTCACAGTACCCTACCAGTCTAATTAAACCACAGAAATATAAAAGCAATTATATGGGAACATGTGCAAACAAATGCATGCTAGTAACCTGCATAGTTACAAAGACTTTTTCAGTTAGGCTTAACTGCTTGGATTTAGTGACTTTGCCAATGAGGAAAAAATTAAAGATAATTTTCCATATACTATCACTCTAGTCTATTCTTGGCTGAGACCCTAAGGCAGGGGTCCTCAAACTATGGCCCACGGGCCACATGTGGCCTGCCTAGGACATTTATCTGGCCCGCAGGGTGTTTTTGCTGCTGCTGCCTGTCCCGCTTAGCAGCTGTCTCGTCTTGGGGTCCGCAGTCTGGCCCTCCAAGGGCCTGAGGGACAGTGAACTGGCCCCCTGTTTAAAAAGTTTGAGGACCCCTGCCCTAAGGCTTCTCCAGGGTCAAAGACTTTGTTTATAACCATAGTTTCCAGATGGTGAAGAGATACTATTTCTGCTCTCCCCCAACTTTTTGCAAACCAAAGAACAATACAGAGAAAAAGTAGCAGTGAGACAAATTCCCACCTTCAGTGAGACTGGGGAACACTCATATCTGGAACAGTAACACTACCTGTGAAAAGGGACTTTCAGATTAGTGAGAACTGCAGCAGTGTGAAGGCAGACACAGAAGGACGTGGACTTTGTTTTTTTTTTCTTTTTTTTTTTGAGACGAAGCCTCAAGCTATCCCCCTGGGTAGAGTGCCATGGCATCACAGCTCATAGCAGCCTCCAACTCCTGGGATCAAGCGAGTCTCCTGCCTCCGCCTCCCAAGTATCTGGGACCACAGGCGCCCACCACAACGCCCGGCCATTTTTTGTGTTGCAGCCATCATTGTTTGGCAGGCTCGGGCTGGGGATTTGAACCCGCCACCTTGGGTGTACGTGGCTGGCGCCTTAGCCGATTGAGCCACAGGGGACGATTGAGCCAGGACGGGGACTTTGAATGTCACAGGTGAGCTAGATAGAATGCACGGTTCTCTGAAGCAGATGTCACAGTCCTGGCTTGAAACAAAGGTCGGAGTGCACAGACTGGACGTGACATGCTGCCAGCACTGAGGGCCTCAGGCAATAACTGAGAAAGCACAAGAAACAGACATGCCGGCTTTGCCAACGTGGGTGGGTAGAGGATAAACCGTGGGGAACAAGCAGCCCACCAGCTTCTTGTCTGCAAAACAGGAGTAAAAACATAACTATTCATCAAAAACTTCCACTAAGTGGTTTCACTGTGAGGAGGGAAAAGCCAGCGGGCCAAAAGTCACCCACAACATTATTGGGTATGGATGATAGGGCTTCTGGAGGAAACAGACTCAAGGGGCTCACCAGCCCACTCACCGGTTTTTAGCCTTACTATCATTTCTTATTATACAGCTCAGGAATAATGTCCCTTTCTCAGTTGGAGGACTGACAATATCCATAAGAAATCAGCATGGTACCAATGCAGCATGCATTTAAAAAGAAATATCACACATATACATAGAGGTGGATGAATAAAATACATCAGAAATGGGTGTGGTGGCTCATGCCTGTAATCCTAGCACTCTGGGAGGCCACGGCGGGTGGACTGAGCTCATGAGGAGTTCAAGACCAGACTGAGCAAAAATGAGATCTGGTCTCTAAAAATAGCCAGGCATTGTGGCGGATGGCTGTAGTCCCAGCTACTTGGGAGGCTGAGACAAAAGGATTGCTTGAGTCCAAGAGGCTGGGGTTGCTGTGAGCTATGATGCCATGGCATTCTACCCAGGGCAACAGAGGCTCAGTCTCAGAAAAAAAAAAAAAAAAATCAAAGGTCATACCAAAGCAGGTGAAAATTAAGAGAAGAAATTTCTCCAAAAAGCCATGTGGCATCATACATTGATAGCAAAAGTTCACCTAGGAAATCCTCCAAGAGAACTGCTGTGTCTACTTTCGTAGCTACTAATACTTGAAACATGAAGGAACGAAATAACATTTGAATTTAAATGTAAAAACTGATACTCATTTTAATGGTCAGAAAACTTTTAAGTATGTTTAGAATAACCAGGTTATGCAAATTTACTTCTCAATTTTAAATTTTATGAAATCTAAATACAGATCAAGTATTGCCAATAAAAATTTAATGTCTCAATTGAGATGTGCACATCAGATTCTGAACTTAGCTTGATAAGAATATAAACTATTTCATTGAAATAATAATATTATCTTCAATATATTGGGTTACATATATTATTAAAATTAATTTTACCTGCCTTTTTAATGTGTCTACTAAAAAGTCTTAGGCCATGTGACTTGCATTACGTCTCTATCAGACAGCACTGCTATAGAAAATACAGGCACAAGTATATGAAGTAAATATACACGCATCATTCAAAGTAAAACAAACAAACAAACCTAACTCAAAACCTGTAAACAAAATGAATGCATGCCCATGGAGGAATGGTTTGATTAATGCATTATATAATATGCCATGGGCCATTATGAATCCTTGGAAAAGAATTGAAAGTTTTGCCAGTGGAATTGAAAATATTCACAAAGATTATGATAGAAGAGAAGTACAATGCATAGAACAGATGTATGTTTTTAAACTATGATAATGGCCTGAAATTGAAAAAAAGTACAGAAGACTACATATCTGGTTATTTAACCTGAGTTACCTGTGTGTGGTGAGGAACAGGGAAGCAGAAGAGGAAAGCAATGAAGAAGCAAATAAAAGGTCTAACTTCCCTCCCTTTCTCAGCATATGTGTTATCTCAGTTATGTAGAATTGTACATGCACACACACAATAAATAGAAGAGAAAGACAGAGCTAGAATGACACATATGACTTGTAGGAATATCCAAGGTATGTTGTCAACTGAAAAGGATGAAGTTGAAGATAACATGTAAATAGATTCATTCTATTTGTATACCCACAACACATTGCTTGCATTATTATGAGTATATGTGTTCATGTTAGCAAGAAGAAAAGTACACTAGTCAATTCACATGATAATCTGAGGGGTATGGTACTACAAAGAAACTTAGGGTGAGCAGGTGGGGAGAAAGATGTTTAGCTATGTATTACATTTTTTAAACTATATATGCATATACATATACAATCTTCATTTTTATTACAAATAGATATTGCTCTTCATAATTTGAAAAGGAAATATTAATAAAGAGGACAGCAATTATTAAGTATTTTTGAAGTAAAGCTCAGAGAAGAGCTATAAATATTTGTAATAGTAATAACAGAAGACAGAATTTAAAAATTTGTTGGGCAGAGAGGCAAACTAGAAGCAACAAAGATATTTTCTTAAAAAGAGATTCTTGCCTTGGCGCCTGTGGCTCAAGTGGCTAAGGCGCCAGCCACATACACATAAGGTGGCGGGTTCGAATCCAGCCCAGGCCTGCCAAACAACAATGACGGCTGCAACCAAAAAATAGCTGGACATTGTGGCGGGCGCCTGTGGTCCCAGCTACTTGGGAGGCTAAGGGAGGAGACTCGCTTGAGCCCAGGAGTTGAAAGTTGCTGCGAGCTGTGATGCCACAGCACTCTACCAAGGGTGACAGCTTTAGGCTCTGTCTCAAAAAGAGAGAGATTCTTGGGAATAACATGGAATAGAAAAATGCAAAGAGTTAAAGAGGATTAGAGAGAAAATAATAGCCATAGCAGATAAAGGAAAACCAAATATGAACAACAGCCTGTGTGCCATCAGGTTTATGAAGCCTGACACCAAAACAGAGATGAACACAACACAGTAGAACCTCCATGGTTGACCACCTCCTACATTGACCACCCCCTTACGTTGACCTAATTTTCATAGACTGGACATGCACATGTGTACATATCCGGGCAGGAGGCCAGTTTCTTATGTTGCCTACCTCTGTATGTTGACCAGTTTGTTACAGTCCCTCAGGTGGTCAACTTACAGAGGTTCTACTGTGTTCCTAAAATAGACTTTATTCAGTAGACTGAAAGATCACATTGCATTTCAAGAAAAATTAATACAAATGATTAATAATTAGAAACAGTATATTATACTTCAGAGATAGAGTCCTTTGGGCCTTTAGCCCCCTCTTTCACCACCATCAAAAAACAAAAGGCAACTATTTACACAAAGATATTTTTTTAATTAGTCTTGTGCATGGACAGAAGAGAAAATGTAAACAAATTATTTAAGGTATGCCAAAACTTTTTTCACATTCAGGGTCTCTTGTGACTCACCTTTTGACTCAGTCATTGATGTTTTCTCACAGTGCAATCTTAATGCCATTGAAAGCAATGGTGATGAGCATTTAATTGAAGGTTTCACCACCGTCTCTGGGAGTTCTTCATAGACATGGATACCCATTAATCAAGTTTGATGTTGATGCCATCTTGGTCAATGGAATTACCAATGGCTCTCAGATCTCAACCAGGACTTTTTTTTTTCTTCCTTAACTGCTCCTTATGTGACTTTTTGACTATAGAGTAGCTATTTTCCAGTCTTGTCACCAGGAACATATTATTGGGTTTCCCATAGGTTGACTCCTTGAAGGGAGATATGGATATCATGCACCCTTGGGATATGTCATATTATTTCTGCAATATACTCAGTATCCTTCCCTATGACTGGATAATTCATCTGTGGTAACAGACATCATGCTTGTCTTGGATTTGGTTTAGCTAATGAAATGCCATGGAAGTGAAGAGTGTCATTTCCCAGATAAAGTTTTAAGAAACATTATGTTGTCCCCACTTTTCTTTTCCCACCCTTTTAAGACAAACACGCCCCACATAGGGGCTGCTTTTTTAGTCTTGGGTCCTGGAAATGAAGACAACAAGAATAATCACCAAAATTGACCACTATAAACATGTAACATTAGTGAAAAATAAAGTTGTAAACAATTGAGGTTTGGGGGTTGCTTGTTAGTGCAACATAATTTAGCTTAAGCTGACTGACAGAACTCTGTAAGTGGAAGGGATTTATTTAACTCCTGCTTTTGGTATATTCTATGTATTCTCCTGAAGGACTTTTGATTTCTGCAGGACTTTCCAAGGGCAGCCAATCAGTAGGTGATTGATGATTAGTTTTTCTTCATGTAATATTCAAGTTCAGGATATTTCAAGTATGCAAAGGTGTATGCTGAGTGACTTCACCAGAGATGTGTTTAAAATGAGTTACCCTGGACTACGTAGAGATCATTTAGCATACCAAGAGGGTGTGTGGGAATCATAGCCCAGTGGTTGGGAGCCACTAGTACTTGTGTTCTAGTGAAATGACTCGAAAATCTAAGGTTGTAAAACATCATTGGGACAGGAAATGATCTCACTTTGGGACTTCATAGTATTCTCAGTAGGGAAGGGATGGGCAGGAGAGGAATGCAGAAGTAGGATGATGTTGGAGTTCTTAAGGGTTCACTCTGGTTTTTCTTCTTTCCTTGCAATTAAAGTGGATCCATGACGGAAGTATCAATCTGTAGGCAACAGCTTTTTTTTTTCTTTCTAAAACAAAAATTCCAGCATGTGTTCTCAGATTTCCACTGGAGAAGTGGCTGAACTCAAAATGTAGTAGGGATCCAACTGCAGTTAAGTGTTGATGGATTCAGCAATTTGCAGCAATCCTTCAAAGAATACAGGCTGTGGTTTCCTCCTGGGATGACCTCACTGGGACCCTTGACAACAGTGCTGGTAGAAAGTAGAAAGAAACAATTAGTTGAGCCTTAGATGTCAGAAATAGTAGGTGAACAGAAGATAAAACATTAAAAATAGCACAGCACAGGAAACTGATTTGCCTCCTTACATTCTGGTTAGGGGGGGTTAAGCACAGAGGCACTAGGGAATTAGTTTTGACTTTCAAATTCTAGGCACCCAAAAACTTTTTTGATTTCCTCTGAGCAAATAAAGACAGCATAGGATAATCCTTATGAAACGCTCTTAACCATTACAGTGGGCGTCCGAAGTGGGGATATCAATTCTGCAAATAGAAACTTTAAAGTGTGGTGGTAGCTGACATGGGTCACTGGTAGCCTCTCATCCACCATAGCCCAGTTCCATGTCATCAGAACAGCCTCAACCCCTTTGAATGGGGAGCAGGTAAGGACATGGGCTTTGTGGGCAGATAGTCCTGAATTCTATTATGTTGATAGTGGTTAGAATTGCTACAAATTTTTTTATTTTTAAATATAGCAAGCGGGCTGGGCACAGAGGCTCATGCCTATAATTCTAGCACTTTGGGAGGCCAACATGAGTAGATTGCCTGAGCTCAGGAGTTTGAGACCAGCCTAAAAAGTAGTCGAGCATTGTGGCAGGTGGGCACCTGTAGTCCCAGCTACTTGAGAGGCTGAGGCAAGAGGATCGCCTGAGCCTAAGAGTTTGAGGTTGCTGTGAGCTATGACTCCTGGCACTTAACTGAGGGCAACCAAGTGAGACTCTGTCTAAATAAATAAATAAAGCAAGAGTCAAAGTTACTTAAAAAAAAGTGGAGGGGATCTTTAAATCTGATTTGATTATTAATAGTGGAATATAAGTCAGTTATAATCAAGAATACAATACCTGCTCAATAGATTTTGGCAACAAGCCATCACGTTGGTTGTGTTTCTAGGTAAACTGGAGTTGAAGGGAATCTCTAAAATGTGATGGCAGTTGATGTCCATGGGAGTGCTGGAGAGTATACCTAGACGTGGGACAGAGTGCCACTTATTTTAGAAATTGAGGATGTCACTGAACTCTCATTCTGTTCTTACCTTCTCCACCACACTGCCTGTGTTTAATTTTCAGCATGTTTATCCGCAGTTCTGGCTGTCACCTTTATATAGCAGCACGTGCTGCATATGCAGGCCACGTATGCTGACACCTGCCCTCTCCCCTGAAAGATGCAACCCGTGACATCCAGGACATTAAAGACAGGACACAGTACCTGCAACGCAGGCTGTCATGAAGCAGGCGGCACTCCCCGCGATCAGAGCTCTCACTGCCCCTGAGGCGATGTCACGCTTTCTGGAAGGAGCTAAGGATGCTGGGAAGCATAGAAGGAGGTATGTGAGGTTGGCATTGAGGCTAGTGATTACAAATCCAAATTTCTAGTCTCTGAAAATTGATTCAGTGCTGTAGTTTCAGGTCAGCTGAGCTCCCACATCCTTCTTCTTCCTTATTTTTTTTTTTTGACTTAGCAAGATTCAAGAGCTAAGTTTCATCCAAAGGGCTCACAAGTGTATTGAGGCCATGGCTAAGCAAATGGGTTGCAAGGAGGGATCAGCTAATGAGATGGTCTGCAACTCACTGCCCCATCATCTACTTCTATGCCCATGGCAGACAGCACTATGAATCACAGCACTTTCCCACTGAACTTCCCTTGGCACTCTGAATCCTTCTCCAGGTGGCCATTATCAATCTATTGGCACTGGTGTGCAAACCAAAGCCTGTGTGCTAGCCTTGGGAAGGAAAAAGTGGTTGTACATTTGAGAAAATGCTTCCTGCGGTTAGCCTGAGTGTACAAGGAAAGCCATGTTGTAGAACAGAGATAAAAAATAGAGCCCAGAGATTTACTACTATTGCAGAGCCTTTTTTCCCTGGCATGACTAACGTTACAAAGCAAGATGGAGATCCAAAGTATGTTTATGTCACAATATGGTTATGTCACATCTGTTGTTGAAGAATATTCTTTTCACTTACTGAGTCCGCCGATCACTATTCCTAGGGAACCAATATTGGCAAAACCACAGAGAGCATATGTGGCGATTATCTCAGAGCGAATCTGTAAGCAAGCATAAACACATATGTGTATACCATCTGACCCAGCTTAATACATCCAACCAGGCTCCCTTTTGACTACAGAATCAATATTGACAAATAAATGCACAGTACGTGGTGTCAAGTACCCACTGCTTTTTAGTCTCCTTTTATCATCTTCCTGTGAATTCTGAGGGGGTGCAGAAAGGGGAAAGGTGGATATGAGATTCTACAAAGGGTTTGGGACACACAGCCTCGACTTCTACAAATGTGATTTCCTGCTCAATGATAGCTTTTAATATTTCATATGACTCAACTGCCTGCTATTATGTACCAGGCACAGTACCAGTTTCTGGAGATACAAACTGGTCCCAGAAAATATTCACATTACATTTACCTGACAAAGGACTTATTCAGAATACATTAGAACCTCCATAGTTGACCAGCTCTCCACATTGACCACGTCCTTAAGTTTTTTTTTTTTTTTGAGACAGAGTCTCACTTTATTGCCCTTGGTAGAATGCCATGGTGTCACAGCTCACAGCAACCTCCACCTTCTGGGCTTAAGCAATTCTCTTGCCTCAGCCTCCCAAGTAGCTGGGACTACAGGCGCCCACCACAATGCCTGGGTATTTTTTTGTTGCAGTTTGGCCAGAACCGGGTTTGAACCCACCACCCTCGGTATATGGGGCTGATTGAGCCACAGGTGCCTCCCGACCACCTCCTTAAGTTGACCTAACTTTCATAGACTAAACATGCACCACATGTACCTATCAATCGGTACAGTAGGCCTAGTTCCTTATGTTGACCAGTTTGTTAGAGTCCCTTGGGTGGTCAACTTATAGAAGTTTCTACTGTGTATAATGAATTGTTATAACTTGATAATAAAATACAAACACCCAAGGGAAAATGAATAAAGAGATTTAGATCCTTCAGAAAAGATACACAAATGTGCAATAAGCATATGAAAAGATATTCAGTATCATTAATCACCAGGGAACCGCAAATTAAAAGCACAGTGAGATATCACTATGCATCCACTGAAATGGCTAAAATTTAAAAAGACTGGCAACAGTAAGTGTTGGCAAGGATGCAAGGGAACTAAATAGACCTCTTATACATTGCTGGCAGGAAAGTGAAAGCCTGTTTGTCAAACAGTATGGCAGATTTTTTATCAAGTTCACACATATTGCCTGTATAACCCAGCCATTTTTCTAAAAGAAATAAAAACACATGCCCACAAAAGCATTGTACATGAACATAACATTTCATTACATTTCATAACATTTTCATTATAGCCTGATGCTGAAAACAACCCAAATGTCCTCTGATAGGCAAATAGATGAATAATTGTGGCTCTCCATAAAATAAAGCATGGCTTTGGAATGAAAAGGGAAATATATGCAATAAGAATGCTGAGTCCATTTATAGAACATTCTGGAACATGGACAAGTATTTACAATGAAAGAAAGATTATTGTTGCCTGGGACTATGTCTTAGGAGGTTGAGAGGGGGTTGACTACAAATGGTGGTGAGGGAAATTTTTTATGTGTGATGATAACATTCTATATTTTGATTGTAGTCATGGTTACACAGGTGACAACAAAAATGGGCCCCTCGCTTGGTATATGAGAGCTGCCTGCAAAGTATCCAGCCACGATTAATACTGTTTTTCATATTACATGGCTGGGTACTTGCCAGATAGCCTTGGATAAATTATAACTCAGTAACAAGGATATAACTGTAAAGTAATTTGAAGATAAATTAGCAAGAAGGAAACGCTTGGATATCAGAGGGGCTTCCTATGGTCTGCCCGGTGGTGCGCCTGCCTTTGTCTGTGTCTCAGCCCTGACTGCTGCCTTGGGGGAATGGCAGGGTGCTCCCTGGAAGGGAGAGGATGAACAGCCCTTTCCCAGGGCAGTGAGAAGACAGAGGTGAATTTATAAAAGCTCCGCATGGCCCTCTAGCTCAAGATGGGCTGCCTAGGCCAGCTAATCCTTTCTCACTTGAGGGACTATAGGAGGCTGGGAAGTTTCAGGGGACTCTGTTGCTCATTGAATCAGACACACCCAATCTGGCAAAGGTGTCATTGACTCTATGGATAAATTTCAGTGACTGCCTTCATATTTTTTATGATCCTGTCCCGCTCCTGTTTTAGATTCTTTGCCAAGTAGGGCTTGGTGACCAGAACCCTGTAGCTACCACTTGACCTTTTGAGTTGTTGCCCAGAAGCGAGGGAATCTCAACTGATGCAGACATCTCGATACCAAGAATTTTTTTTTTTTTTTTGCAGTTTTTTGGCCGGGGCTGGGCTTGAACCCACTACCCCTGGTATATGGGGCTGGCGCCCTTCTCCTTGAGCCATAGGTGCCCCCCTTGATGCCAAGACTTAACCATCTCTCACTACTGTGCCTTAATGCAGGTATGCTCTTGTTAATTTCAACACAACCTGCCTCAGTGCATGTAGCCCCTCCATTAGTTGGGGACATGGATTTGAGACTGCTTTCTCCTGGATGATATCATTTATGTTAAAGATGTATTTCTTCTTTGGTAACCCCTGTGGTCTCAGTAATTGGCTTTCTGTGTGGCAAACAAATAGACCTAGGTCAGAACCTTATTGAGTTTGGTAACAAAGGTACCCACACAATTGGGGCAATCATTTTCTTTTCCAATATCCTGAAAACCCGACTATTTGGTTCAAAGAACATACCAAGCAAATGCTACACTCAAAAGTACCAGCACCATTTCTTTCTTTCACTAATGAGATTTCTGAAAGCTCACATTCAAGACTCAAGTGGTCATGGTAAGTTTTTTGTTGATTCTAAGGCCCTTCTTCTCTTTCATAGTTTCTGAGAACTCCTTTGTTGATGTTTTCAATCAATGTGTGCGCATAGCAGGCAAAAAAAAAAAAAAATTTCACGTATTTGTGCAGCCACTCTTCCTGGAAAAGTGGTCCTCTCCCCCTACTTTCTAGTGCTTTTCATTTAGCTCAACTAGCTTCAAAAATAGGCATGCTAATTAAGAGATTGTGGGAGAGAGATGGCATAAAGGGCTTGAAGTTCCTCTTTTCATTTTCTGGAACCCTATATGGAAAGGAACATACAGATGTAGCTGTAATTGATTTTATAAGAAAAGGAAAAGGAGGCTGGGATGACTCCACTTTGCCTTTGCCCACAAATGTGCAGGATTACCTAATGGAAAGAGACGATCTACACTAGGAAAATATTAATATTGCACCCTACAGAAAGTGCTCCTTGCATATAAGCAAGGATGCTTTACGTGTACAGAGGGGTCATTATAGCACTACCTCTAATTGCAAAAAATTGGTAACAGTGTTCTTCAGCAAGGGACTGGTTAGGAGAAATTGTCGTGTGCTATGTCACAAGCTCCGATATGGAAGAGTATCTGAGACATATTACTAAGTGCAAAGGGCAAGATTAAAAACAGTGCACATAATATGCTTCAAGGGGAAGAACTGGGAGGCAGAGAAATAAGGAAGGTGACTTACTTTTCTCTCTAGGCTATTTGTGGATCTTTTGAATTCTATACCACATTATGTGTTACATGGAAACAAATGAACAAACAGGCAATGAATTATCTTTAAGAAAGAGAAAATGAGGCTGGCTGGGCACGGTGGCTCATGCCTGTAATCCTAGCACTCTGGGAGGTTGAAGCGGGTAGATGGCTTGAGCTCAGGAGTTTGAGACTAGCCTGAACAAGGGTGAGACCCTGTCTTTACTAAAAATAGAAAAATTAGCATTGTGGGGCAGTGCCTGTGGTTCAAGGAGTAGGGTGCTGGCCCCATATACCAGGCGTGGTGGGTTCAAAGCCAGCCCTGGCCAAAACTGAAAAAAAAAAAAAATTAGCACTGTGGCAGGCGCCTATAATCCCAGCTACTCAGGAGGCTAAGGCAGGAGGATTGTTTGAGCCCGGGAGTTTGAAGTTATTATGACCTAGGCTGATGCAATAGCACTCTAGCCTGGGCAACAGAGTAAGACTATTTCTCAGAAAAACAAAAACAAACAAACAAACAACCAGAAAGAGAACTGGGCACAGTGGCTCATGCCTATAATCCTAGCATTTTGGGAGTCCAAGGTGGATAGATTGTTTGAGTTCAGGAGTTTGAGATCAGCCTGAGCAACAAGAAGGAGCTCTCATCTCTACTAAAAGTAGAAAAACTAGCCAGGTATTATTGTGGGCACCTATAGTCCTAGCTACTCAGGAGGCTGAAACAAGGATTGCTGGAACCCAGGAGTTTGAACTTGCTGTGAGCTATGATGCCATGACATTCTACCCAGGGTAACAGAGTGAGACTGTCTCAAAAAAAAAAGGGTGGTACCTGTAGCTCAAGCGGATGAGGTGCCAGTCACATACACCAGAGCTGGCGAGTTCAAATCCCACCTGGGCCTGCTAAACAATGACAACTACAACCAAAAAATAGCCAGGCATTGTGGTGGGTGCCTATAGTCCCAGCTAGTCAGGAGGCTGAGGCAAGAGAATCACTTAAGCTCAGGAGTTGGAGGTTGCTATAAGCTGTGATGCCATGACACTACCCAGGGCGATAGCCTGAGGCTCTACCTCAAAAAAAAAAAAAAATTACCTAACAAATGCAACCATTGTAACCTGGATCTTCATATCCTGACTAAATCCCTAGCAATAAAAGAAAATGCTGGGATAAAGTCCTCACTCTAGGTACATGGGTGCTACCTAGAATTTGCCTCTTATTTTAGGTGGAAATTAGCATAGATCTAATTCAATGGATAGCTCTGGGGTTCTGCCTCATGCACCCACATGGTAGGCTTCAATTGTGTGGCACTGTTTCTGGGGGCACTGTTGGGACACCAGCCCCTGGTTGTAGGCTGGTAAGCAGAACTTTCTGGGACTCATCTGCATTTTGTCAGTTGGAAATCAGAAATTTGGAGAAACAAAATGTTTTTCCCATCATGACTCATCAATGGTAGAGGCCGTTGAGCTCCTATTTCCAAATGCCCTTTCTGTGCCTGCCTTTGGTTGGGCTCAGCCCCAAGCCCAAATCAGCTCTACTGTTCTGTCTCTACCCCCTTAGTAACGTTCCCACAAAACCACTTAGCATCGCCAGAATCGAGAGCTTGTTTTGCTCATTAGCAAAACTATTCTCTCCTGGCAACTGGCAGTTGGGGATAGAAAACATTTCACTTAATTTAGCCTATTGTTTACTTCTGGCAGGAAACAAACTGGTTTTGGTGGCATCTAAACAATGAGGATAGTTGGCCGAGCTCCACTGTGAGATTAATTGAAAGACTGTCACTATTTGTAGACTATTTGTGAGAGGAGGGAAATCTACAGAGCACCCATTTGTATCAGATGTGTGGGAGTAAATCTGCAGGTTGGGTCTCCTTCAGGAGGCGGGAAGGAATGGCTACTTTCAGGGCAAGCATGCTGTTTCTCTTCTTTCCTTTAAAAACTAAACACCTGCCTGGGACATTAATTCCAAACAGGTTGTTTCAGTGAGTCATGGTGGTGGCTGGGAATATTCACTATTGCCCTAAGAGTTTTCCACATTCTGTTCTTCAGGGGAAAAAAGTTACAGACTCAGCTGCAAACATGGCCTCTCCTTACCTGAGATCCTCAACCCACTAAGGCCAGGCAGATGGGAGCGTCTCCCTGCAGCTGTTGACCTGAGGTCTTGACTTAAGTATGAGCTGCTTGTCTCCAGGTTCTCAGGCCACAGACTCCCTCACCCACTTGGAGAGTAGTGACAGTGTATTACTATCTTTAGGGGATGTTCAGGGACTGTGTATCATTTAGGCAGTTCAGAGCTTGCAGAACGCCATAGCTGGAAGGGAGATCCCTTTATGATCACGGGACCATCAGCCCCATGAAGGCAGAGCCCTGAGGCATTCAATGACTATTTGTAGATTGACTCCTGTCCAAGCTCCTGTAACTCTGGGGATGTGCCCTCAGTCTTCCAAAGTAAGTTGTCACAGGGATAAGGATTAGCCATGTTTCTACCCCCCACACTCACACACATAGTGATAAATTCAATTTCACTGAACGTTACAAGGTGCTGTGTACATTACAAGCTCCACAAGATGACAGATTTTCTGTCTGTTTTGTTCTGACATATCCCAGGAACCTGGCACAGTGACCAGCACACACACAGGCACATGTAATCCACGAGTACATGCATGTGATGAAGTGCACGGAGAAATCAGAGTGTTTACTCACCGACATATATTGCTGCACACCGTCCACAAATTTGGGCCCAGCCTCTTTCCTCAAATTGATCAATTTTGAGAGGTGCTCATAGGCCACAAATTCATTGAAGAATGTCTTATAACCTATGAGTTTGGCAACCAAGAAGCTATCCTGCCAGTCCACTCCCATCATGAAGGACAAGGGCATGAAGATGTAGGAGCATATCAGCTGGAGAAACCAAGAGCAGATACTTGGTTAGAATAGCGGTGTGTTCCCAGTTCTTCTGCCTCATTCTCAGTGACGGGACTGTCCCTGTCTCCTGTCTTTAGTTACAGAAACCATCTCCCCTTGCCCCTCCTTATCTGCCAGGCTAGCATTGGGTCATTTGAAATAATTTGTATTCTTGGAGAAGGGGTCAGGACAGAATGACTTTATCTGCTAGGAAAGGAGGGTGATAAAGGCCGAGAAAGGGGTGATGAAGTGAGAAGCATCTACAGTGTGTAAGAATCCACTGCAGGTCTCCAGGGAAGGCTGGGTTCACAATTTTTTTTTTTTTTTAAGAAAAAGATAGGCAGAAAGAAAACAGAGGCGCAGAAACAGGAGCAAACCTCAAAACTCAGCTGTGGGTAGTCAAACATGTTTCCAAACCAGGACAGGGCAGAATTCACAAAAGACAACAGGGCCAGGAAGGCAATCAGATTCACAGCGATGTTCGCCACCAGAGTGATAGACGAGGATGCTCCCTGCGTCGCAGCTTCTAGGAGATTCCTCGAGTCACTTCATCAAAAAATAGTGATTCCGGAATTACCAAGGGGTTGTCAGGGGATGGACATTGTCTTTGCAGAAATGGCATAATCAGAGCTCACTTGGATGAGAAACAAACTCCAGGATCATGCCTTGCTCAAAATATTGACCTGAATCTTGTGAAATTATGATGGGGTTTCTAAATGTTGAATAGAGGGGAGGGGCACATGGGGGTTTAACTGCTTACATTACAGTTTTAATGTGAGAGTGTGTATAATAAAAAAAATTGGGAAATGATACAAATATTACATGTTTAAAAGGGATTTTTATTAAAAGTAGCTATCAGGGAATATGTATAAAATATTCACGGTATGAAAACCAACAATTCAAGGCAAGCCTGTACGTCCATCACTTCAGTTAAGAAGAAGAAATGGCATGCCTCCGTCACCTGTGAATCCCATCTTTTGCTCCTCCCCTCTAATCTCAGAGATACCTCCCTAAAATCTGCTTATCATTTCCTTTCTTTATGATCTTCCTAAATGTCAGCATCCCTAAGTAATTAATTATGTAAGTTTCACATTTACTAACTTCGTAAGTGGAATCATACTCTACTAATTCTCTGGCAATTTGCTTTTTCAGTCATGGTTATGATTCTATCAACATACAAGTAGGGGGTGAATTTCAGACATGTTTGTTGATGAATTATGTTATTTAATGAAATACTTTCAAACATCCTAAATCCTTTAATCTTTCTACCCTTTGAAAATTTCTTTCTCACACCAAAAAAGAAGCAGTTTTCTTATTATATGAGGAACTACCAAAAATGGTCATCTTATGGCTTTGCAATGATCTTAAACCAAGATTCAATGAACATTAAACTGTACTTACAATGAAATATCTTTACAATGAACAGCTAAGGAAATGTATCCACATTTAGGTATTTAGAAAGGTTTTCCTCAAGTGTTAGAAGTTTTTTTTTTAAGTGTTTAAATAGTTACATTAATCATACATAATTAATGCATTACATAATAATACATTAATACCATAATTCACTGTGCTCTCTGGTTATCAAATGTTTGCTCTACTTGGTATTTGGACCTCGCCTCTCAGCTTGTGTAGTCATTAATTAATGTGTCCCACTTACCCACTTTCCATTTTCATGGCATTCTTGAGGGTTATTTTAGGTTTTTCTGTCTCAGGCCAAAACAGTTTAGCAGCAGCCAGTGATGCGGGTGCTGACATAACGGAAGCCGTTAACAAGTGGGAGGATGGAACCTGCAATTTCAGACGAAGGCAAACCTACAGGTTAGCGTTTCTCTTGTGGTCAGAGAAATGGCCCAAGAGCTTTACAAGGGAAGAGATGGGGCAGGAGTTGATTGTACACCAGACAGCAATGTTTCTTTGGGGATTTGGAAGAGCAACTCTAGCTTAATGAGCCAAATCACAGTGTCACCTTGAGAGTCAGAGGGATAAGGAAGGCCTTTGTGTTAACTGACCACATCCTTGGTGGGACACACAAAACCAAAATCTGATCTTAGTAAAAACTCTTGAAGACGATTCCTCAGCCTTTCTGTAGTCCTTGTGAATATTTAAATAGGCCCCAAATCCCACAGATTATTTCATCACCAATTTAGATACGAGATATCTAGAAGGTGTGGGAAACAGGGAAAGGACTCAAGTAGTAATGGACAGTCCCCTCTCTCCATCTTCTTTTGTTCTCTTGAAATCCTTTGTGTCTTTATACGATATTCATTGATCCAGAGTCTCTTTAATCTGTGAACTATATTCTGTTTTCCTCACTGTAAATCCACTCTATTCCCTCCCACCCCTCCCTTTACATTGTTTCTGAATTCTCTTCCCTGTATTTTCAGAATTCCAGGATTAGCCCCTCCTTCTACATTCCCAGCCCAGCCCCAAGGGTTGCTCTGCCCTCAGAGCAAATGGCTTGTGCCTAAGGTATTCTCTGCCCCTTTCTTCTTTCCTCTTTCTACTAATGGGCTTTTCAAGACCTGGATGAAGACCTGGAATGAAGGTCACTTCTCTTCCTAGTCACCCACTTCACAAATTGCTGGCTGTGTCATTACACTTCTCCACTGGGTTTGTATCTGTTTGTGGCTTGTAACCTCTGTGTCTAGGGGCACACGCACCAGGTATCAGCATGTTTGCCAGCCCTACACCACAGACGAGTCTTGGCTGTACATTAGAATCTGAGAAATCTTAAAAATTCTGGTTTAATTACTCAGGAATATGGGCCTGTGCATTAGAGAATTTAAAAGTTCCCAGGTGATTCTAATGTGCAGTTAGGTTTCAGGACCACTGCTCTAGACAAGAGATCAGAAAACTTTTCCTGTAAAGGGCCAGGGAGTAAATATTTGGCTTTGTGGGTCAAAACTACTTAACCCTGTAGCACAAAAGCCATCATAGATAAATTAATAGGAATAGCTGGTTTCCAATAAAACTTTATCTATAAAGACAGGGGTGATTTGGATTTGGGCCATAGGCCATAATTTGCAGACCCTTTGTATAGATCACTTTTATTAATGTAATAGTTGTTAATATTTTTAAGTTTTCAACTAAAATTAACTTCAACATATGATTGCATTTTGCTATTTTTATTCCGTAAATCTAACACACATTTAGGTGGCAGGGATATGAAGCTCCCAAACTTCTTGAGGTCCCTGCATTCAAATGCCAGAACAACTGTGACCAACTTTTATCATACAGCAAAAAATACACTCTCTTGGCCTCCTGTTCTATCAGCAAGGAGAAAGAGAAAAAATAAATAAATAAAATAACATTACCAAAGAAAGCAAAGTGAAGAAAGAAGAAAAGAGAGGAAGTTGAATTTTCCATAAGTTAATTCCAAAATATTCTTACCCCAAAAGAAATATATGCACCTAAGACGCTTCCAGCAATCGTAGCAAAGCCGGCCGTCATGATGGCATGGAGTTCAGACCTGGTGACGTATGGTAAGTAAGGTCGGACCAGCAGTGGAGACTCAGTCTGGAGACAAAGAAGGTTGACTAAACCAAGTGTTCTTTTATGCCAATCTACTCAAAGTTTTATTCTCATGCTAAGTGTGGTGGCTCATGCTTATAAGCCCAGCACTTTGAAAGGCTCAGGTGGGAAGGTCATTTGAGCCCTGAAGTTTGAGGTCATGGTGAGCTGTGATAATGCTACTGCACCCCAGCCTGGATGACAGAGAAAGATGCTGTCTCCAAAACCTTTTGAGGTTTGATTCTCGGGGGCGGTGTTTTTAAGAGTGAACCTCAACCTCAGACCAGCTCCATGAACATCACCTGGGAATTTATTAGAAATGCAAATTCCCCATTGACTAAATTAGAAACTCTGCAGATGGGGCCATTGTCTGTCATTGAACAAGACTTCCAGCTGATTCTGACACAAGCTCAAGTTTGGGAATTCATACTATTGATACCTGTGTCATCTGAACTATAGGTCAGTGTGCAGATATGGGCATATCTAAATTTTGAAGAATTTTTGAGGCAATTCATATAAGGTCACCTCACTTAGCGTTGGACTCTATGATGGCCTAGGACAATTTTCTAAGGGTTGGCCAAGGGACTGTGCACAGTGGCCTGGTCTCAGGGACTGCTGGTTCATAAGCCTCTGTGACTTTTCATCTTCCAATGTCACCTTAATAGACCCTAACTCTATATTTCCTGATACCTCAGGGAAATAGAGATAAAAGTTTAGAAAAAAATACCGGCAAGACCCAGGACAGGCCCAGTTGTTATTAAGAATCAGGACCCTTCTCTGATGAGTGGAAAGGAACCACCAGAGGGTAGCTATCAAGGCTTGCATCTTGTGAAGGAGGGCAGGCAGCCTCCATGAAAAACAGCTGTATTTTTAGCATATTAAGTGTCCAATTGAGTAGCACAGAAGCTTGTGTGCAATTTTACAATTTTCTCCTCATTATTTCTAATTGTTCTGTAAGATTGAATGTGTTGAGCCTCAATTTATAGACTACCTAGGAACCCAGCACAGGAGCCCTCTTACCCTGCAGGTAAGAGCAATCAACTCATGATGGTGCCCTAATTATTCCTGAGAGATCTTATGCCTATAATTATAATAATTTTAGCTGCTGCCAAAGTACAGATCCCCGCTCTTAAGACTATGCGCTAAGCTGGGGAGTCGGCTTTACTCACCAAAGGCTCAGCTTGCCTGGAGCAGCTGTAAGCCTGGGATTTAGGGCCACATGTTTTTCTAAGGGACTTGATTTTTTTTTTTTTTTGCTTCAAATCCCATTTCCCTGGGCAGTGTTTGTGGTAACATTTGCACTTGGCTTCCTAGGTGTGAGACTCCATCCCACCTACATATCCCCAAGTGATGAGTAGCTTATTAGCATTTCTTTCTTATCCCCCCCCACCCTTCCCCGTTAGCAAGGCTGCTATTGAGAGATGCTCCTTGGCATCTTATTTCTTTACTGAAGTGAACTCCAGGCAAAAGAGTGTTTATCCATGTGATGGCTCAGGAAAGTGAAAATCATGGCCTAAAATCTAATCTTTGATGAAAAGAAAAAGATAAAAGCATTTTTCTTTAGGCTCAGCAAAGACAGACTGATGGCCAGTTCTGACAAGTTGGAAATGAGCTCAAGTGTGTGCACTGCTGCCTGGTTGTTGGCAGAAAGCCTTTTTAGGCTCCTTTGTAGCCACGGGCATTACAGTAGTGGATGCCTGTTATATGTTTGCAGTTTCAAGATAGCAAAATCTGGTCAAGTGGAAGAGAGCTACTAGCCTCTGAAGAGCTGCCCAGAAACCTCAATAATTCCCCAACTCAGAAAAGATTTGTTGAGAATCTCTGTATGAGAAGCCCTGTGCTTTAATAAAATGACTCAACCCTCCTTATCCTTCATAAACTCTTAGGAAACCAATTCCACAACAGTGTACCTAGACTCTTGGAAGGGATCTCTCTCTTCCTCCACCTTCCTTTAAAAGAAATAACCATGTAATATTATATTTTCTTTTGGCTTGTTTGGAAAGAAACTATCCATTTCAGCAGGTATTTTGTTTTGTTTTTTGATATCATAACTTACTTGTCCAACAAACACATTGCCAGAAGCAACTACAGATTCAATAGGAGATGATCCCATAGTAACTAGCATTACCCATCCAACCTAAAAGAAAAACAAAGGACAAAGTCAGTGAACAACTCTTTATACACACAAAACTTTCAAGGTAGGGATAAAAAATCTTTAAGCTGGAGTCAAATGTTGAGGCCTTCCACAGTTGTTGGTAGCCTTGTGATGGTAGAACCCATAGGCAGAATAATTGAGCCTCTTAATGGTCTAGAAAGTCTGGGCCATTGTATGCACTTTCAATACTATACAAATGGTGGCACTACCCATCTCAGGATGGAGGAGAGGACTTCCTGCTACTTTCTTTTCCTTTTTTTTTTTTTTTTTTTGTTTTTACGTGAGTGCAGTAATTCTGAGTATTCAATTCCAACAATCAGAACATCATGGTCAGTAGAGCTCTAGCTGTAATTCTGATCTCTGCTGGTACCTGTGCAGGCAGTTCCCGGGTTACATCTTAAGTTGAATTTGTATGTGAGTTGGAACAGGTACATTTACCTGTAAGTGTGAGTTGAATGTCAGTAGGTGTCTGTAACTCGGGGTATTATAATAGCTTCCATTTGTACATCAGCTGGATGTTTGTAACTCAGACACTGCCTATATTCTGGTTCTCTTTCTCTTTCTCTCCTTTCTGTTTATACATTTTGACTTATTTCACAGAGGTTGAAGGAGGGGTGTGGCTATGCCCTGTGCATCCCAGCTAATTAAAAGATCTCATTTTCTGATCTAACACATGAGTGCAGAACTCACAGTGGTTGGGCCAGCCTGAAGGAGCAAAAGGCAGCTTTTCCTTCTTGCATTGATTTCTCTAGGACCTGAAGCATCTACTTCCGTAACCTCCTGAAGTTAAGCAAGGCCTAAGGCAGATGGAACCAAGATGAAGAAGTGACACTGTTTTTTCCTGGGCAGGTATCTGACCTTAGTTCTTTGGCTAAAGAAGTAACTGCTATGGTTTCATAAAGATATCTGTTGGGTCACAAATCTTAAAAGTCTCCACGATAAAATTCCCTCTATGGATGCATTTAGGATTTGGGGGTCGAAATCTAATAACTTGGGTGGTGGTGATAGGTCATGGTAGGAAGGGAAAGGCATCACGGACTTTGTGCCTGAGAAGATCAGGTCTACATCTGTGACCAGTCCCTCCCAGTCCCTGTACCTTTCTAATAACCCACTGCATCAATCCGATGTGGTACAACATGGACATCACGGTGCTGAAGAAAACCACGATGGGCAGGACCTGGTGGGGAAGTAGCAGCCAGGGGTTAATATTGGGCCTGGTTGCATCAGCAGGTTTTATATGAGGTTTCCTCTCTGCCTCCTTTCCTCCTGCTAAAACATCATTAAAATACTGGACACTCTTCGAGGATAAGGCACTTTTCTTAGGCAGCTTCCCTGTCTATAGTCTCTTATTCTAATTTGTTCTAGATAAGCTTCAGTACATTGCATAGGAAACTTCATTTTGTTTTCCCTTCCAAGATGAATTTTCCTTATTCAGAAAAGGAATGAACTTTTGTGGGGGGATTTATATTAACTAGATCTACAAACTTAAGGCCACCAGCAAAATATTCTTGTTGTCCTGATAGTAAATGCAGACTATTTAGCAGAGTGACCTGGGTTGAGATGAACTGTGAGCAAGTGCAGATGTTTATTCTTGGTGGCCATCGCAAGCACAAAAAGCATGGTGCTGCCTATGGAGTAATATTCATTCTTTTAGCTTTTAAAATCATGATTATCTTAACTACAGATTTCTGAAGCACTACAAAGGTGACTATGCTTTGGAAACTAGCTTAGTTCTGTGTTAGGGAAAGTTGTATTTTCCTAGATCCTATTTTCCTCGTGTGCTTTCACTGTAGCTTGTGTTTCCACGGGAAGTAGTTTCTACCCGGCATAGGCCCGCCCCACAGAGCCGTGGGCTGGGTCCCTTCTCAGCCCCTCCACCACTGTGCCCCAGCTAAATGCCAGAGACAAGCTGCCACCAGAAGAACAGAATGACCGAGGACAATCTGTACAGGATCTAATTTAGAAAGATTTGTTAATAATACATTAACAGACATTCTGTGCTAGTGCTCAGAGCTCACTCATTGTGAGCCTTTTACTGGCCGTAATGGGTAGGCAGCACCTTCCTAAAGGCCGAGGGAATTAAAGGGGCTCATCTCTTTAAAGTAACCATAGGGATTCTGCATTGGCAGGAAAGAACAGAGGCCACTGTCCTGGAGGGGGGAGGGGTGTCTGAAGACACCCATATGATCTGAGTGGCAAGTTACTTCCACTTTATGATTTTATTTTTTTCCAATTCTGAATTCAATTAATGACATAAGCATATTTCTATCTCATACTGTAAACACTAGATCTTTCAGAGATGGCTTAGTTATCTTAACAGTAAAGCATCAAATCAGCAGTTTAATGAAATGATCCATCATAAAAGGCCAGGGCGGTGGCTCACGCCTATAATCCCAACACTCTGGGAGGTCAAGGTGGGTGGGTGGGTGGGTTGCTTGAGCTCAGGAGTTCAAAACCAGCCTGAGTAAGAGCAAGACTCCATCTCTAGTAAAAACAGAAAAACTATGGGGGTGTTGCGGTGGGCATCCCAGCTATACAACAAGCTGAGACCAAAAGGACAGCTTGAGCCCAAGAGTTTGAGGCTGCTGTGAGCTATGATGACATGCCATGGCACTCTACCCTGGTGACAGAGTGAGACTCTATCTCAAAAAAAAAAAAAAAAAATCATAAAGTTTGGCCTAAGCAAAGCCAGGGTAATTTTTGGAGGTGAATTTGTAGTCTATAAGTGAAAAAACAATTTATATGAGAAACAACTCACCACAAAAAAGAAAGCCGAAGAGAGACCAAATGTATCTTTCTGACTCACTGACAAGTATTTGTAGGGACTTACTAGAGGTGGGTGAGCTTTAGGGGGCATGTGGGAGACCCACTGTGCCCAGTTATGGGTCCAGGTGGCCTGTCCCCAGTAAAATAATGTGCCTTCCTTTGGTTAGGGGAAGCCCCAGCTTCCTAGCCTGCCTAGGCTAAGGCTCTGCTGAAGGGAAGATGGTTTAGTTTAGGGATGATGTGGTTGACCAGCTGTCTCGGTGTGTCTGGGAGTGAAGGTTCCCCCAGTGCAGAATGGTCACTGATGCTGAACCTGTCAGCCATTGGTGGCAACACACCTATTCATTGCCGGAAGCATAATGTTCTTTCCTCTGAAGTCCTGGACATCACCCCACACCACCTAGATAATACCCCATATGATTTCTTTCATAAGTATCTCAGTACATGCTACAAGCACCCTATATTTGAATATTTGTGATCTCCTGGGGACACCTCCCTTAGCACTATGGTAACAAAGTAAAATGTGTACAATCCGCTGACTTCAGATAACACTGCAAATGAAAAAGAACAGTGATATGTTGCATACCTTTGACAAACAGTTGTATACCTCACTTTTGGTAAGTTAAGTTCTGTCTGAACAGCTGCAAAGACTGAGATGCTACTGAAAAGGCAGTGACTACACAGAAAGGGGGTTCAGCTTTACCTTAAATGCAAAGAAGTGGTCTTTGTATTTCTCTCCAAAAACAAAGGAAGCACCAGCATCACTGTACTCCAGAAAAGTCTGAGTTAAAGAAAATACAGAGATCATTTCAACCACTCAGGAGGTGGTTATTAAGTCCACAGGAATGCTAGGCCCTGCAGAGGAAGGAAACCCAGCAAACTTGCTGGATAGATTTAGAAAGTTCATGTTCTCTGGTTTGCCCCCTCCAGTGAATGGCATAGAATTATATTTTTGAGTTACACCTGTGTTTCTGACATTCAGTTTGACTCCAAGAAGCTAAAGAATGAGCCAAATGTGGTCCAGCAAGCCATAGAGGGCACATGGGAGGTGCAGGTTACCATGGGGTGCAGAGGAAGTCTGTTTCTCTGTTTTTGGAACCATCTTGTAAGTATAGACCCTCCAGGCATGGTGAAGGGGGCAATAGGAACAGGGTGTGACATAGTAGGTAATATAGGTGGGAGGCAGGAAAATATGAATAAACTAGACAGACTAACAATTTAACATAAAATGACTTATCTAACATATGCTACAGGATTAAAATTTGGGTCAACTAATGTAGATAAATCTATTTCCAACATGTTTTGAGGCTCACATCCAAATGTTAAATGCACCATATAAAATCAAGGTGTTCTTCTGAATCAAACTTACCTGAACTTGTCTGCCCAACCAATCGAAAGCTATAAATCCAGGATTAGTCCTTAAAATCAAGAGTCCAAGAAGAAACTGCAAGCCAATGCCCCAAAAGACAGGTCTCCAGTAAACCTATACAGAAAGATCAAGAAGTAAATCCTTTTTTTGTTTTTCTTTTTGAGCCAGAGTCTCACTCTGTTGCACAGGCTAGAGTGCCTCTGCCTAACTCACATCAACATCAAACACCTAGGTTTAAGCCATCTTCCTGCCTCAGCCTCCCGAGTAGTTGGGACTACTGCCATGATGCCTGGCTAGTTTTTCTCTTTTTACTAGAGACGGGGTCTAGCTTTTGTTCAGGCTGGCCTTGAACTCCTGAACTCAAGCAATCCACCTGTCTTGGCCTCCCAAAATGATAGGATTACAAGTGTGCGTCACAGAACCCAGCTGTGGGTCAGTCTTTTAATTGGCAACAGTTTGCCATTGTGAGTTATACATGAGTGCCTCCAAGACTCAGAATTCTTGCCCAGTTCATGGTTTACCAGCTGATGGGAAAAGGATGAGAATCAGGTTCCAGGATGGGGAGGGGGAGAACTATAAAAAGACCAATTTTTGGAGTAAAAAAGCCCAAACTGCAAATGGAACATTGATAAATTACAGGATCTGATGTCAGAATATTAGATTATTTACTAGTCTAGGAAAATCTGGATGAAAATAGATCACTTTTCTCTTTATGTGTGCTTCATAGGAATGGTGCTTGGATAGATATTGGACTTGACAAGGAGAGACTGTCTCCCTGGTTGTGTAACTAGAAAATTACTGAGGACAAAACAGGAAATAGTAACAGATAGTACAATGGGAGTTTAGGAAGAAGAACACCAGGACACTTTAAATAATCACAGCGAGGTAAGAAAAATACTGAATAAGTTAAATTCTCTCACAAGCAGTATTTTGAATAATTCTTACATGGCAGAAAAAACGCAAAAGATCAATTTCATACTTACTCTGGTTGGGTGCTTAGAAAACAGAAATAACAGGACTAGGTACATTATGAGTCCCCCGAAGGACACTAGATGCTGTTGGCCCCTCTTGGCCGTGTCCAAGATCAGCCAGAAGATAATGGCCAGGATCAGGGAGCTCCAAATCACCCTAAGAGGTCAGGAAGGGAGACACTGACATCACTGTTGTGCTAATGTAAGAAATATAATCAGGCTTAAACTAACAAACGAAAAATGTGAACAAGAGTAACATGCCCTGGTACCAGGAAGTCGTGCTTTTGCAAATTGCAACAGACTCTTTTGGGTTCTGGCAATAATGGCAAATAGCCAAAAAGTTAAGTGATGTGTCCCTGTCACTCTACAACTCTTGGACCCTTTGTTTTTCTCTCTTTCTTTCTCTCTTCCCTCCTCCCTCACTCCCTTCTTTCCTTCTTTTCTTTTTTTGACAAAATCTTACTCTCTTGCCCCATACTAGAGTGCCATGGCATTGGCCTAGCCCACAGCAACCTCAAACTCCTGGGTTCAAGCCATCCTCCTGCCTCAGCCTTCTGTGTAGCTGGGACTACAGGCAACCACCACAACATCCAGATAATTTTTCTATTTTTAGTACAGATGAGATATTGTTTTTGCTCGGGCTGATATCAACTCCTTAGCTCAAGGAATCCTCCTACCTTGGCCTCCCAGAGTGCTAGGATTACAGGCATGAGCCACCATGCCTGGCTTTTTGGATCAAATTCAGAGTTATCATTATTGTTTGGGATAGCACATCCTGATACTCAAAAACGTGTCTGTGACCATTGGACAATTAACTAAGAATATGCAGAAGAGTTGTAAGCTTAGGCCGGGCACGGTGGCTCACGCCTCTAATCCTAGCACTCTGGGAGGCTGAGGTGAGTGGACTGCCTGAGCTCACAGGTTCAGGACCAGCCTGAACCAGAGCAAGACCTAGTCTCTAAAAATAGCTGGGTGTTGTGACCAGTACCTATAGTCCTAGCTACCTGGGAGGCTGAGGCAAGAGAATTGCTTAAGCCCAAGAGTTTGAGTGATACTCTGTCTCAAAAAAAAAAAAAAAAAAAAATTACAGGCTTGACATTCTTATGCAAAATATGAGGTACTTTTTTTTGGAAACAGGGTCTCACTCTCTGGCTAGAGTGTAGTGGCATCATCATAGCACATTGCAACCTCAAACTCTCAGGCTCAAGTGATCCTTGTACCTCAACTTCCTTATTAGCTGGGATGAGAGGCACCTACCACCACACCCAGCCCAAACCCTAAGCTTTTAATAATTAAAAACCATGAAAGGAAAATAGGAGAAAAGAAAGCCTGATTGAAAATTATTTGGATTCATTAGTCAACAAAGAAAGGCAACAAATAAGATAGTGGTGGACCTAAATTAATCAGAAATAGATATAAATATTTATGTTTATCTTAACATTTAAAATAGCAAAGATTTTATAAGTACAGTATATGGTCAACTACATAGGGATATGTTTAAAAACAAAAGTCAAGATTGAATATATTCTATGTTCTCAGTTTGGAAAATAACTTTCAAAGGACTACGTATGACTTGTATAAGAAGAAAAAAGTTGCAAAAAATGAAAGTTCATGGCAGACATGTTGTCGGGAACTTCCAGCAGTTTTTACTTATAAACCATTTCTTTATGATTAGGTACTGAGATTAGATGGCATTTGTGCCACCATTCCCCATCTGGTGCCAGGACAGACACTACTAATCCCTCCTGATGCCCTTCTCCTGTCAGGTCAGAGGGAGAGTTAACGCCCTCGCTGCTATGACTGTGCTCGCACTATTCTGTCTCCCTGACTGCTTCTTGCCCCTAGGCACAAATTATCTGTCTGATACGGTACAAGAAAGGTTATTAGATTAACAACCTTTGGACCACATTTATCATTTAATAACACCTGAAATTGAGGCAGTCTGTAGGGACTTTTGAACACATCTCAAATGAGTCATCACCTCATCACGGCCTTGATTTCCTATTTAGAAAATGAAGACACTATAACAGCTTACTCACTAGGTTGTTTCTAGCTTCAATATCCCCTAAATGAGGAAGTAATTTCAGAACAAATTTTTGGGACAATGTTAGAAAAGAATAACACCTCTTCTCAATTGCAATAAGAGAATTGATTGGATTTACCATTTCAGCCAGAACCAGTGGCTGTCCAGAAGCCTCCTGCCAGGAGATAGGAGCTCATCAATTCGATGTTCATATTTGGCCATCAAGTGATCCCAGATAACAAAGAAGATGGCAGTCACAGTGATCACAAAAAGAGGAAGGGCTCTCTGAAAGTTCAGCACGCAGGCTGCAATCACCATCGCCAGGTAACCTGTCCGGGAAGCAAATGCAGGTGTTGAACATCAATAGCAGCTGGATGCCAGCCTTCAGCAGGAGGGGCTCAGGCAGGGGGAGGTTTAATCAAGATGCCAGTGGATGCAGGTGTGCTCCAGAGATGGCTAGTGGCTTCTCTGACGGGGGCTTTTGATGTTTTACAAACCACATCCCTAAGATTCTCACCCCTAAGGCAAGCAGGACAATGTGCTAGGTCCTCTTTATAGGACCTTCTGAGTTCTTGGATCTTGATGCCTCCTCCCATGGCCACTTACTTGGTACTAACCCTCTTGTCCACCCCTGGCATTCAGACTTAGCAGGGTAACTACCATCAGAGAGCGGCCACATGTTGTAGCAGTCACCAGCCAGGAAGTATTGATTCTCCTGGTCTGTGCCTCTGATCTGACCTAAACTTGGGTGCGAAGATAGACTTACCAGCAATAGACCACAGAATGTTCAGGACAGGGTAAGGGTTGTTACCAAGGTGGCTGCTTGTGAAGAACAGATTTGAAGATAAGAATAAGGTTTCCTGCAAACATGGTATGCAGGTTAAATCTGGCCTGCCACATGTTTCTGTAGGTGGCAAGTACAATTGTATTTGTGTATTTGTATTCTACAAATACAGTGGTGGTGGAACACAGCCACATCTGTTTACGGATTGTTTCTGGCTGCTTTTTTACTATAATGGTGGAATTATGTAGTTTGGACCTTATGCCTACACTACTGAAAATACTGACATACTCCCTGGCCAGGCGAAGAGAAAGTTTACCAACCCTCTTGCTTCCTGCTCCAGGTATTTGAGCGCTGCATTGGCAAAACCTCTGGCCTTGGTGGTGCAGCTGTCTGGGATGAATGTCTGTGGGCTTGGTGGGAGTGCTTACGTTTCATAGACAGGGGTGTTCTTTAAAATGGGCCAAGGAGCCCTTTCCTTTGGAGCAGTGGTTCTCAACCTTCCTAATGCTGCTAACCTTTAATATAGTCCAAAGGGGTTGGGACCCAGACAGGTTGAGAACCACTGCTTTGGAGGGAGTGAAAACAAGAGACACTGGAGGCAGGAGGAGTGGGTTCGATAGCCCCAGACTTCTCAGGTTGCATTCACGTAAAGCATAAATCGCCTGTGTTAACCACTGTGACCTTTCGAATCCACTCAACAGTAATGAAAGCCATATGAGCCCTCGAGAAGGTAACTCAAAAAATTAGCTGCTGGCCTCCTAAACAGGCCAGGGAAAGTTTCTCCTGCTGGGACCCAAGACATAGGGCTTCTGATTTACCCCTCTCCCTCTCTGCATGGCTCATTGAAGTCCCAGAGAAGGTTTCTTCTCTTTCATTTGAGGGCTCCTCCAAGAGAGACAGTGGTATCCCCACCTCCTTTGACATTTACCTGCTAACAAAATGCCCCAGATGATGTACCGAAGAATGGTTTTGTGTTTCCTACAAAAATCACAAACTATATCGTACTTCCTTTCCAAACACCTGTAATATAAAAGCAAAAGGGCAATCAGAAGTAAATACCAAAGATCATGAAATAAACTGGCTTGATAAGGAGCATGTCTGTCTTACAACATAGCAACGAGAAACTCCTTCCATCTTGGACTGAAATCAGCCATGACCTGGGTCCACCCTCACTGAGCAAGTGTGCCAGGCCCCCAGGGATTAGAGAGAACGGGGAACATGCTGGGCACAGAGCAGGGGAGATGGGTCACTAACCAAAGGTTAGAGGAGTGTGTTTCCAATTAGATGGTGCCAATGCTTATTAAATGTTTGCTGTTAAAAAATAAAAAGCCAAAGAAGTCTGTCATGCCTCCTGGTTCCCTAAAGTTCAAGCAAGTTGGTGGTTCCCTGTCCTAGATCATCATTCCCTTTAGTGCAAGACTGAGAGACCTCACTGTGTGTGCGTGGAAGGCAAAGCAGGATTTTGTGGATTTGAGGGCTATTCACAAACGTGGGTTGTCACAGCTTTCTCAGAAAGTTCTGGAGTTGGTGGAATCCTGTTCTGTGCAGGGTTGTGATATAGGGTGAGTGGGTAGTGCGTGAGTAATGTATATGCCTCATCATGTCTCTGGGAGAGGAGGGTGTCCAAGTGATCCCTTGAGAAGGAGTTCAAAGAGGCCCCAGGGCCACAGCCATGGTGGCTCATCCTCTCTTCCTGCAGGATTGTCTCCACATAGGTACCTCTTTCCTGGGAGGCCTCCCCCTTCTCCCACTTGAGGTGGGATAGGAGGAATTTATGTGCACATTTAACCATTGTCACTTCCAGACCACTGGATAGCATTTATAAAATGACCATTTCTCACCCCACATAGATGGTTCCCAGTCTCCAGGACCTCAATGGACTTGGCCCCGACCTGGGGGGGGGGGCTGCTCTCTCCTCGGTTAGGGCCTTCACTTCCTTCCAACTTGTCTAGCCTGCATATCCAAGACTCGGCTGCCTCTCAAGCTTTAGGGCACAGCTCAAGTCCTTTGCTTCTGGAAAGCCTTCCTGCATCTTTCCAGACAGACACAGTCCTCTGCACTTTGTTCTTGCTGTCTTCTTTGCTTGTGTTTGGTTATAAACCCATTACTGACTATACCATCCTGGACAGTGGATGTCTGTGAGTCACAGCAGCACAGGGAGTGGGTATTAAGGGTGTTCAAAAGGTATTTATTGATTTTATAGGTAAATGGGAGGGCACATTGCTTATAGAAACAGTGGTTTACAGCTGTGAAATAGTTTACATTGGGAAGTCCACATACATATAATGGTACACGTATCTACCATTAAAAAAGAAAGAAGTATCAAAGTGTGTTGCCCCTAAGAATGATAGGGGGCATTTTGTGACATTTTCATTGTTATATATGTCTGAGAACATGTTTACTGACAGAAACAGTCCTCTAGAAGACACTGAGTGAATAAAAGAATAGTGACGAATAAGCTTTTCATGGTCTAATTAAGAGAAGGCCAATGATGTATCACTCTCAGCCAAAGATACAGTTTTTAAAAAGTTTAAAAAGCAGCAGAGTGTAGGGGATGACATTTAATCTATGGGTGACATCTATCCATTCACTGTCAGTTGACTATCAGATTCTTGAATGACAGAGTGGGCATCATTACAGCAAATCGACTTTGCATAAAGTGGCTAGAAATAGACACTTTTGGGTCATTTGGTTATTGAGGCTGAACAAGCCCCAGCCTTCTTGGTGGTTGTTTCAGTCCCATTAATATTACTAACACCTGAGTACCCCGAACACCCAAGGTGTTTCCCAAAGTCAGTGAAAGAGTTAATCAAGCACAGGTTCTGCACATGGTATATATGTGACAGGAACTCCCAACCCCGATTCTGATGGATGCTGGAGATATCTTCTGATACATAAAAACACAGTTACTCAGGAATTTGGGAATGTGAATTAAGTTTAAGTAAGATGCCTTGGTGCTTATAGGTCAGTATTTAGGGTGCCAGCCACACACACCAGAGTTGGCGGGTTTGAATCCAGCCTGGGCCTGCCAAACAACAAAGACAACTACAACCAAAAAATAGCCCAGCATTGTGGTGGGTGCCTGTAGTCCCAGTTACTTGGGAGGTTGAGGCAAGAGAATCGCTTAAGCCCAAGACTTTGAGGTTGTTGTGAGCTGTGATGTCATGGCACTCTACCCAAGGGGGACATAGTGAGACTCTGTCTCAAAAACAAATAAATACCTACATAAATTTAAGTAAGATCCTAGAAAATGGACAAATACTGTAGTGTTATGGTAGAGCAGCAGCCAGGCCTGAGCTAGGAGTCAGAAGCTGATGTTCTAAGCTGCCTCTATTCCTCTCTGGATGATTTAGGCAAGTCACTCCTCTAACCTTCATTTTCCTGGTCCAAAAAGTAAAGAAAATTAATCTTGTCTCTCCTCCCTTCTAGGGTTGTAAGAACTTGGAATACCTTTGGGATACTATAAGGTAAGAACCACAGGTTGTTGCAGTTTAAAGTAGACTGGGTTTTGAATGATGTTGAGAGGATGAATTAAGTACTTTTGTAAAGACAGGAGCAATTAGTTGATAATTTACACCTTTAATTAGAAAACTGTCATGGGTATATTTAAATCTAGATATTGGGTTCCTAAAACATCAGCAGTCTGAACTGACCACACGGATCATCCTAGAGCTCCTTAATTTTGAGGGGAAATGGCATGTGTGGGGAGGTGTCTTTGGCTCAGTGAGTAGGGTGCTGGCCCCATATACCAAGGGGGGTGGGTTCAAACCCGGCCCTGGCCAAACTGCAACAAAAAAATAGCTGGGCATTGTGGTGGGTGCCTGTAGTCCCAGCTACTTGGGAAGCTGAGACAAGAGAATTGACTAAGCCCAGGAGTTAGAGGTTGCTGTAAGCTGTGTGATGCCACAGCACTCTACTGAGGGCAATAAAGTGAGACTCTATCTCTACCAAAAAAAAAAAAAAAAAAAGAAATGGCATGTGTTGGGGAGAGTGAACAGGGGGATAGGTGGTGGTGACAATCTCTAATGTATTATAAGAGATGTGAAAAGTGGCTCGGTGCCTGTGGCTCAATCAGCTAAGGCGCCAGCCACGTACACCTAAGGTGGCGGGTTCGAATCCCCAGCCCGGGCCCACCAAACACCAATGATGGCTGCACCCAAAACACAGCCGGGCGTTGTGGCGGGCGCCTGTGGTCCCAGCTACTTGGGAGGCGGAGGCAGGAGACTCGCTTGAGCCCAGGAGTTGGAGGTTGCTATGAGCTGTGCCATGGCATTCTACCCAGGGTGATAGCTTGAGGCTCCGTCTCAAAAAAAAAAAAAAAAAATATATATATATATATATATGTATATATGTAAAATATTATTGCTTAGAATACTACTTGAGCTGCTATAATAGATATTTCATTGCACCACTGTTATAAAACTCAGATGTTGCTGATCCTTAGCACTTCAGTTTGTTTCCATTAATTTCCTCATATTCTTATTTTCCCATGAACAGCTTGGGTGTTGCTTACCCTATGTCCATAATATGGAAGCTTTCCTAGCTAAGATAAGGCTGTGGCAGCTGAGTGCCCTCCTGCCCTCTCCTACAGTCTCATTTATTGTTGTTACTTGCCTGTTGGGGCTCACATGGATATGGACTGAAATGAGAAACACTCTGAATTACATTCTTTTTTTTTTTAAGACAGAGCTTCAAGTTGTCCTCCTGGGTAGAGTGCTGTGGCATCACAGCAACCTCCAACTCCTGGGCTCAAGCGAGTTTCCTGCCTCAGCCTCCCAAGTAGGTGGGACCACAGGTGCCTGCCACAACGCCCAGCTATTTTTTGGTTGCAGCTGTCATTGTTGTTTGGCAGGCCCGGGCTGGATTCGAACCTACCACCTTAGGTGTATGTGGCTGGCACCTTAGCCACTTGAGCCACAGGCACTGAGCCTGAATTACATTCTTATAAAGAACCATTTTGGGGAAGTGGGGAAAGTCTTATCAAAATAGTTTTAAGATGTTTCATTCTTCCTCTTGTGTTAGGGAAGAGCATCTTGAGAGTATCTTCAGAAGTGATTCTCTTCTTAGAGGCAGGAAGAGTCATTTCTTTTATAATGGAATGGTAAAAAATTAAGAATAATAGCTGTGATTTAACTTTAGGAAACTTTATGGTAGGCAACTTTTCATAGATCCAGGCTTCAGGTAACCAAATAAATATAAAATTTTGATTGGCTAGATGCCAAATCAAAATTGATTGACTAAGAGCAGGAAACTGAAGCTTTCTAGGGTACTTCTGTTTCTGAAACTAGAGAAATTTTGTTTACTTAATTAAACATTGTATTATGGAAAAATCTCAAAATCATTGTGGAAAAATCTCTGTCAGATGCTAGGGAGTCGTGGCTTGGCTGCCGTAGCTCAGTGAGTAGGGTGTGGCCACATATACCGAGATTGGTGGATTCAGGTTTGAGTCTGGCCCGCGCCTGCTAAACAATAATGACAACTGGATTGTGCAAAGCCGGGCATTGAATCGCGTAAGCCCAAGAGTTTGAGTTAGGTATGAGCTGTGACGCCATAGCACTCTATGGAGAGCAACATAGTGAGACTCTGTGTCAAAAAAAAAAAAATATATAGGGAGTTGTATTACACCCCCCTATGTCTACATTGGCACTCTTGGTCAGTACTATCTCATCCCCACTAATTTCTTTCTGTCTCAATTATTTTAAAGGAAGTCCAGATTACATATCATTTCATCTGTAAATATTTCCATTTATATTTCTAAAGGTAAAAACTTTAAAACATAACTAGTATATCATCATCACACCCAAAATAACAATAATTTATCAGTATCATCAAATATCAAGTTAGTGTTCAAATACTTTACAGTTTTGGGGTTTTTTTGGGAATCAGTAGCCAAAATGTGCCAACACAGTACATTTGGTTAATAGGTCTCTTTAAGTAGAGTGACCATATAATTTATTGTCTAAATTAGGAAACCTTTGATAATGAAAGAAAAGGGATTCTATTAATAAATATACTTGCACAACAGGTATAAACTCATTAAATAAAAAAAATTGGAGCTGGGCATCATGGCTCATACCTGTAATCCTAGCACTTAGGGAAACTGAGGCAGGGGGATTACTTGAATCCTGGAGTTAGAGACCAGACTGAACAAGAGCAAGACACTGCCTCTCCTAAAAATAGAAAAATAAACAGAGTGTGGTGGCGTGCACCTGTAGACACAACTCCTCAGGAGGCTGCTGCAGGAGGATTGCATATGTCCAGGAATTTGAGGTTACAGTGAGCTGTGCTGATGCCACTTTACTCCAGCCCAGGTAGCAGAGTGAGACCCTATCTCAAATAAAAGAAACAGGGGAGGTGAATGATTGGTCACTCTACTTTTAAGTCTCTTTTAATCTAGGTTTCTTTACCCTCTCTCTTTTTTTTTTCTGTTGTGGTGAATTTGTTGCAGAAAGTGAATTATTGTCCTTGTGTGTCCTGCATTCTGGGTTTTGCCGATTGCATTTCTGAGAGGTTATTTAACATATTTTATGACCCCTATATTTCATGTAGGCTTGATCTATTCTGTTTTGGAGGGAGTGGGAAGAATACTTAGTAGTTCAGTGTGTGTCTGTCACGGGGCAGGTAATTTCAGTTCTCTTCCCTGTTTTGTTAGTAGTGGTCATTGATAATTTCCCCGTAGATCTATTATTTTATTAGGAATTTACAAAAGATGATAATCCCATTTGCTTTCTATTTCTTAGGTATAATATTTAACACAAAAGAAATTTCCCTCATGTCTGTGTTTACCCTGGGGTACCATTAGCTACCCTTACTCTTGAGTTGGTTTAGCCAGACTCTTGTTCCTAAGTCTTCAACCTAAAGGCTCATCACTTCCTTTGTTGGTTTCACACCTACTGACTACTGCTTTGTGGTGAAGGTGGTTTGCCCAGAGCAGTGCAAGGGGCATGGTTTTGTTTTATTTTTGGTGAAGGTCTGTGAGGCTTGCCATTTAAGTAGCTAACCACTTGGTCAGCCAAGGAAAACGTTGGCTTCCTGGGCCATGTGTAAAGATGAAGCATCTGAGGTAGTCAATCCTTACTATATTGATTCTGGGACTCTGAGAGGTGGGAGTGGATGCAGACAATAGGAGGTGCCAGTGTTGATTCTGATTTCCTCATCTTGACAGGTAGGTTGCGCTCTGTAGAGATAGGGATAGAGAGTCTTGCTGTTAAGGAACTAGCACACTAGGGATAGAAAAGTCAGAGAGATAAATCATTTGCAGTGATTCTTGGCCTAGAAAAATTAACTTTCATGTCATTATTTATTTGCTAATGCATACATATTTTCACATTGTTGGAGAGGGATCTTCAGGATAGATTCCAAGAACTGGGATCACTGAGTCAAACAGTAGATGTATGTGTAGTTTCATTAAATATTGTCCAGTTTCTTTCCATAGTTGTTACACCATTTTGCATTTCTACTACCTGTTTAAGAGAATGTCTATTTGCATGTAGCCTTGTCAACAGAATATATTATCAAACTATTGATTTTTTGCTAATCTAAGAGGTGAGAAATAGTATCTCAGTATAGCCAACTAAAAAGTCATATTAAAATGTTCTTTAAGGATGCGGTTTCTTTTTTCAATCTTACGTGAAGGGAATTAGTTTTCCTATTCTAGGAAATTGAGATGGATTCATTCATTCATTCAACTGCATACTTTGAGCATAAGCCCTCTGAGCAGAATGTGACAACAAATGGGCAATAGGAAAGTTACCAGCATGGGATGAGTGCCAGAGATGTTTTTTACCCAGTAAACTTTTATCTTTCAGTCTTAACCTCTATTCAGCCATTCCTAGAATTTTTCAAGTGATTTATTTGGACTTTAGCAGACATAGTTTTTAAAATAATTGCAGACTGGGCACGAGGGCTCGCACCTATAATACAAGTACTCCTGAGACCGAGGCGGGAGAGTCATTTGAGGTCAGGAGTTTGACACCAAGCCTGAGCAACATAGTGAGACCCTCCTTCCACAAAAATATGAAAAAATTATCGAGACTTGGTGGTGCGTTCTTGTCATCACAGCTGCTAGGGCAGCTCAGGTAGGTGGATTGCTTGAGCCTGCGAGTTTGAGGTTGCATTGAGCTATGAATGATGCCTGGGTAACACAGCAAGACCCTGCCTCAAAAATGAAAATTTTAAAAATGCCAAAAATTGGGCAGTGCCTGTGGCTCAATGAGTGTACTCACTGAGTGTACTAAGGGTGGCGGGTTTGAACCCAGCCCCAGCCAAACTGCAACAATAAAATAGCTGGGCGTTGTGGCGGGCACCTGTAGTTTTAGCTACTCAGGAGGCTGAGGCAAGAGAATCACCTAAGCCCAGGAGTTAGAGGTTGCTGTGAGCCCGGATGCCACAGTACTCTACCAAGGGCAACAAAGTGAGACTCTGTCTCTAAAAAAAAAAAAGCCAGAAATAGTTTAAAGAATCAAACCATGGGTCAGCAAAAAATAGTCCATAGGTCAAATAGTCTGTAGCCCTGCAGCTTGTGTTTATACAGCCCACAAGCTAAGAATGGTTTTTACATTTTAAAAGGGATGTTTAGAAAAAACAAAACAAAATAAGGACCATATAATAGAGACCACTTGTGGCTTGCAGTGCCTGATACTTACTATCTGGTCCTTTAGAGACAAAGTTTGCTAGCCCTTGTCCTAACCCATTTGAGAATCAGTGCTGGCATGATAGTTCATCAACCTTGAATGTTTTAGTTTGGTCTTCCTACAGAGGCATTTTCATAACCACAATACAGCCATTAAAATCAGGAAATGCTACCATTTAATCTATAAGCTTAATTAATATTTTACCAAATGTCTCAGTAATGTCCTTTGTAACAAAGGGATCTCATTCAAGATCATGAGTTAGAATTTTATTGTTATTCCTGTTGAGTCTCCTTCAATCTGGAGCAGTTTTGTAGTGTTTACTCAACTTTTATGATCTTGACATTTTTGAAGATTACAGGCCAGTTATTTGATAGAATTCATCTCTTCAATTTGGTTTGATATTTCCTCAGGATTAGATTAAAGTTATGGAACTTTGCAGGAATATAACAAAAAGGATATTAGTGCTCATTGCATTTTTCCAAGTGATAGAGGTTTTTATTTTGTTCAGTTACCATGAAGTTAACCTTGATCACTTGATTAAAAACCTTGTGTTTGCCAGGTTTTATCCTGTGAAATTACTGTTTTTTCCTTTATAATTAATAAGTATGGTAGAACCTCTGTAAGTTGACCACCCAAGGGACTGTCACAAACTGGTCAACATACAGAGGTGGTCAAAACAGAAGTAGGTCCTTTGTACTGATACATACACATACACAGTGCATGTCCGCTGTATGAAAAGTAGGTCAACTTCAGGAGGTGGTCAACTGTGGAGATTCTATATTTTTTGTGGAAAAGTTCTTGAAATTATGTAAATACTCGATTTCTCATCAAATTTTAACCCACTGTTTTTAGTATCCATTAATATTTTTTGACATTATTGTTTTACTATACTGGTTACCAAATAGTATTTTTCTATTTTTGTTTTATACTTATTCGTTGCCATTCCACCATAGGGAAAGTGTTCTCCTTTCTCTGATCATTTCTCACTTTATTATACGATATGAATTCAGTCGATTCGATCTTATTTCTTGGTTTATAATCTGTTAATATCTGCTAATATCATTATATATTTTGAAATTCTAATTGCACCATGTGTGGCCAAGGGGAGTCTTTTCATGCTGGGTTTTGCACCTTTTTTACAAAGTTTTTTCTTTTCTTTCTTTCTTTTTTTTTTTTTTTTCAGTTTTTGGCTGGTCCAGGTTTGAACCCACCACCTCTGGCATACGGAGCCATTGCCCTACTCCTTTGAGCCACAGGCGCTGTCCTGGCTTTTGTGTCTTTTTGATACCTCTGTCAATCTTTGAGAATTTCCTAACTTCCTGGCTCAAGAAGATATTCTTGGCTGACTTTTTTTGTACCCTCCCTGCCATAGCTCTTGAATTACCCAATTCTCTAAGAAGCATAGTTCTTTTTCTTGGAGAGTGCTTTTTACAAGTCAATATATGCATGGTAGACATGGTTTCTGATACCTGGGCTCACTGCTGCCAAGGACTGTACACGTAATACACATGTATCTTTATTCATTGGTCGCTGTTTATTGAAAACTACAAGGTGACGTTGACATTTCCAATTCTAGTTTTCTCTGTTCCCATGTTTGTAACTGCCTTCTTTGATGCAGGGAGCATGAATCCTGACCACTGTTAGCTTGTGTATTTGCTTATTTGATTATTTTTCTGTATGTAACTATAATTCCCTTTTACGACAACTGACCTTCTGTGTGTATGCCTTCCACACTTTGCTGGATCTCCAGCATCCTATGGCAGACTGATACCACTGTTTCCTTCAAGCAGGCAATTTCCACCTGCATCAGTCTCTGATATCCATGTCAAGTACCTCACCTCCTCACCAAGGGGCCACCATCATCATCTCATGGCTTCTGGACTGAATTATTTGGGAAGGAAAGGGAGGAGGGAGGATTTTAAAGTCCACTAGGTATATCTGATTCAGCCTTTTAAAAATATAAATTTATTATGATATAATATGATATACTGTAAAATTTGCCAATTGTGAATCATTTTTACTAAATTTGTGGAATTATACCTTGTTAGCATAATCTAGATTCAGAACATTTTCATTACCCAAAAAGTTTACACGTGCCTATCGGTAGTTAATCCATCCTTCCTATTCCCAGCTCTAGGCAACCTAAATCAGTTTTTTGGCTCCATAACTTTGCTATTTCTGAACATTGCATGTAAATGGAATCATGTATGTAATTTTTTGTTTCTGGCTTCTTTTGCTTAGCATACAGCCTTTGAGGTTTGTACATGTGACAGCAGGTTCATTTCTTTTTGTTGCTGAATAATGTTTCATTACTGTGTGGTCCACATTTTATTAGTCCATTCATAAGCTAATGGGCTGTTTCCAATTTGGGACTGTTAGACGTGTTGCTATGAACATCCTCATGTTTATCTTTTTGTGGATGTATGTTTTCATTTTTCTTGGGTAGAGTCCTAGGAACTGTGTTGTATGTTTACCTTTTAAAAAAAACAGCAAACTCTTTTCTACAGTGATGGTATTATTTTACATTCTCAGAGTTAGTTTTTCTACATTCTCACTAACACTAGGTATTCTGTCTTCTTGCTTATAGCCATTCTATTGATGGTAGTAGCTCATTATGGGGGCATTTGATAAAATTATTAGCCATTTGTGTATCCCTTCCTCCCTTTCCTCTCTCCCTCTTACTCCCCCTCCCTCCTTTCCTCTTTCCTTTTCTTTTCTTTTCTTTTTTTTTTTTTTTTTTGAGAAAGAGTCTTAGTATTTCACCCTTGGTAGAGTGCTGTGGTTTCACAGCTCACAGCAACCTCCAACTCTTGGGCTTAAGCAATTTTCTTGCCTCAGCTTCCCAAGTAGCTAGGACTACAGGCGCCTTCCATAACACCTGGCTATTTTTTGTTGCAGTTGTCCTTGTTGTTTAGCAGGCCCAGGCTGGACTCGAATCCGCCACCCTCCGTGTTTGTGGACGGAGCCCTACCCACTGAGCTATGGGTGCTGCCCCTCTTTTCTTTTCTAAGAGATAAACTCTTGCTGTGTTCCCCATTCCCCATGTTGGTCTTTGAAACTCTAGGTTTAAAATAATCCTCTTGCCACAGTTTCCTGAGTAGCTGGGACTACAAACATGTACCATCATGCCTGGCTTATGTATCTTTTTTTTTTTTTTTTTTCTTAAGACAAGAGTCTCACTATGTTGCTGTTGGTAGAATGCTGTGGTGTCACAGCTCATAGTTAACCTCAAACTCTTGGGCTCAAGTGATTCTCTTGCCTCAACCTCCCAAGTAGCTGGGACTACAGGCACCCACCACAAGGCCCAGCTATTTTTTTGTTGTAGTTGTCATTATGTTTAGCAGGCCCAGGCCTGGTTTGAATCCACCAGCCCCGGTGTATATGGACGGTGCCCTAACCACTGAGCTACGGGCACTAACTCTTTTTTAGAATATTTGTCAAATATTTTGTGTATTAAAAAAGAATTGGTTCATTTATCTTTTATTAATGCATTCAAAAAAATTTTTTTTGGTAGGTACAGGATCTCAGACTGATCTCAAACTTCTGGCCTCAAGCAGTCCTCCTACCTTGAGCCTCCCAAAGTGCTGGGATTACAGGTGTGAGCCACTGTGCCAAGCCTATTTATCGTCTTAATTCTGAGTTTTGAGGCTGGGTGCCATGGCTCACGCCTATAATCTTAGCATTCTGGGAGGCTGAGGTGGGTGGATTGCTCGAACTCATAGGTTCCAGACCAGCCAGAGAGAGACCTCATCTCTAAAAATAGCTGGGCATTGTGGTGAGCGTCTATACTTGGGAGGCTGAGGCAAGAGCCCAAGAGTTTGAGGCTGTGAGCTATGAGGTCATGACACTCTACCAAAGGGGACAAAGTAAGATAAGGTCTCAAAAACAACAACAGCAAAAAACTGACTTTTGGGTTCTTTTTATGTTCTAGATAGAAGTCCTTTATCAGATATATGATTTGCAAATATTATCTCCCTGTATGTGGCTTGTCTTTTTATGTTTTAGAATGGTACCTGTTAAAGTGCAAAAGTTTATTTATATATATGTTTTTTGAGTCACAGTCTCACTCTGTCACCCTGGGTAGAGTGCTATGGTATTTCCATAGCTCATAGCAACCTCAAACTCCTGGGTTCAAGTGATCCTCTTGCCTCAACCTCCCAAGTAGCTGGGACTACAGGTGCTTGCCACAACGTCAGGCTAATTTTTCTTTTTTAGTAGAGATGGGGTCTTGCTCTTGCTCAGGTTGGTCTTGAACTCTTGAGCTTAAGCAGTCCACCTGCATCAGCCTCCCAAAGTGCCAGGATTATAGGTGTGAGCCAGCATGCTGGGCCTATGATGTTTTTGGTATCTAATAACTGTTTGCCTAACTCAGCATTATGAAAACTTTTTTCCTCTGTTTTCTTCTGGAAGTTTTTTTCTTTTAGCTCTTAAATTTAGGTCTGTGATCCATCTGTGTTTATTTTTGTGTATATGAGGTAAGGTAAAGGGCAAAGGTCCTTTTGTGTGTGTGTATGACTGTTGTTACAGCATAACTGGTTGAAAATGCTCTTTTCCTGTTGAATCATCTTGATTCAAAAAGCCTAGCTTTTTTGTTTCATTTTGTTCTGTTTTTTTTTTCTTTTTTTAGACAGAGTCTCAAAATGTCACCTCGCGTAGAGTGTTACGGTGTTATAGCTCACAGCAACCTCAGGCTCAAACAATCCACTTTCTTCAGTTTTTCTGTTATTAGTAGGGATGGAGGTCTTGCTTTTTGCTCAGGTTGGTCTCGAACTCCTGAGCTCAGGCAATCCACCTGCCTTGGCCTCCCAGCGTGCTACGATTACAGGCGTGAGCTACCCTTCCTGGCCCACACTTTTGGAAATCAATTAACCATAAGTATTAATGGTTATTTCTGGATTTCCACTTTTCTTCCATTAATATGCATATCCTTGTGCTAATTCTGCACTTTCTTTGATTAATGTTATTTCATAGTAAGTTTTGAAATTAGGTAGTATAATTTCTTTAACTTTGTGTTCTTTTTCAAAATTATGTTATCTGTTTTGAGTGCATTGCATTGCCATATAAATTTTGGGACCAGCTTTTCAATTTCCACAAAAAAAGCTACTGAAATTTTAACAAGATTGATTTGAATTTATAGATCACTTTGGGGGACAATTGTTACCTTGACAATTTCAGGAATATATAATGTCTCTCTGTTTAGCTAGGCTTTAATTTCTCTTAGCAGTGTGCTGTAGTTTTCAGTGTACAAGTTAGGAGCTGATAAGGTCTGAGTGGTGAATGACAGTGGTGGGTAACACTGACCTTAAGGATATAGCAGTTTGTTTTGTCTGGTAGCTTGTGATACAATCCTTGGGCTGATGCTTTATTCCTGGAGTGATTTTTCTTTCCCTCTGGTCAATAAATAAACTCAAATTCATTTAGGTATGGCAAGATAAATCCAATTCATTTAAACAGTTTTCACACATGTATTTGGTGATCTTGCCAAACTTATTAATTTTATTAGTTCTTTTTTATTATTATTTTTGAGACAGTCTCACTTTGTCACCCCCGGTAGAGTGCCCTGTCCTGTCCATTGTCCATAAAGCTCCTTCTGTCAGTGAAAATATCCCAATCTGGCTCTGGCATTGGCTGGTCTGACAGATCCATCTTGTAAATAGACAAAAACTCTAAACAGTCATGGTTTAAACTCAAAGCCTCAGTCTCTTTGGCTAGTAGCAGGATGGCAGGATTGAGAGGAGACACAGTCTTTAGTAATAACTCACAAGGAGCCACTATGGCCCGGAGTCAAGGTGACCATCCTCTCATATCGTCCAGTGGGTTTGACAAGTATGCTCAGAGCTATGGAATGTCTCCCAGCATCTGTTTTAAAGACTCCAAGGCCCATTCCTGCTTTTTGTGAATGTATAATTTAAGTTCTTTCTGCAAATCAGGCAACCCCAGAATGGGGGCAGTCATAAGACCAGCTTTAGTTTTTTAAAGACATTTTGACAGTCTGTGGTCCAGATCAGGGGCTCTACATCTTTTCCTTAAAGGACCTCACACAAAGGGTTTGCTGTTAGTCAAAAATTGGGGATCCAGATGTGGCAGAACCCTGCCATTCCTAGGAAGCCATGCATTTGCTATGGGTTCCTGTGCTAATTTAGAATCCCAGATAAGTAACCTGCTATTTTCAAGTCTGTCCATTTATGGCTAAGCGCTCACCAAGCAAGGCAGGAGAGCCTTTTTAAACCTCTGAGGCAACACAGTCCAGTAATGCCAAGAGGCTCCCCTAGATCCTGCCGTTCACATGTGACTGAGTGCCGTTCCTACTCACTTGTATTATATCTATTGTTGGTGGCATGGAGATCCTGTGTACTCATTGGTATGGAGAATTTAAATTCTCTCTGCATGTCCCGGGGACATGTTGGCCAATACAGCCTTATTCCTGTTTTTGATAGTTTTCTTTTTGCAAATGCTGCAACAATGTGTGAGTCTGCTGTGGCCCAAACTTCAAAACGGACCAGGGCAAACTTCTTGTGTGCTTCACCAGGCTCTGGTATTCATCCAGCAGGAGCTCGGAGGCTCATCCTCAGAGGTGAGCATTTGCTGCTTCTGGAACAACTCCCAGTGCTCCTGCTGCTGGCCCAGGCCTATCAGATTCTGCAGTGGAGGAAGCGGCAAGAACAACCCCAACTCTGGTGGCAGCTCTCTGGGGTCCACCTCCTGGGACTGCGGTGACACAGGGACCTGGCTCCATTTGGGGCCAGTTCCTCAGCCACCACTTGCCAACAACTATCTCACTGCCTCTGGCCCCTGCCCCTATATTCAGCTAACAGAACACATACGGGTTTTAGTTTCAGTTCTTCCCTAGCATTTTATACTCTAAAGGCAATATCAGTTGTTGGGAGATTCCTGCACTTACTTTCAGGGGCCTCTGGATCTGCATCTGTACATTTCCGGTATGCTTGATGGATGTTTTCCAGAAATTCAGAGGGATCTTCCTTAGCCTTTTGTTGTAATTCTTAGACTTCCTTAAAACCAGTGGTTCTCAACCTTGCTAATGCTGCATCCCTTTAATACAGTTCCTTTGGGTCATGACCCATAGGTTGAGAACTGCTGCTTTCAACTCTTCTCTCTGTCTAAGCACTCCTTTGCCAGAATACACTTTCAGTAACGACTTATTCTCCCATTGTCTGCATCTGCATTAGGATGCAATTTGTGTAAGTTCCAATACTACCCTGCTGGTTGTCCTTGTGCCTTCAAGCCTCCCATCTAGTATTGCTGTAAAGGGAATTGTTACGCCCTGGCTATGGGTACCTTATGGCCAAATTGAGTTTCCTGCCAGGTCTTAGAGGGAGAGACCATTCTTTCTTTCAAGTTATAACCTAGTGGGTGTGGGACTGAAGAATTGGTCCCAGTCATGCCCTCCCTGGATCCTCTGTGTTGCTAAGATGGTGGTGGCCATGGCAATGGTGGTTGTGCTGGCAGCGGCAGTTGTCTTGGATCTGTCTCCATTCAGGACTGATTCCTTGGTTGATTGGGGCTCTGATTAGGGACAAGGGTAAAACTGCTCCCCTCAGTGTGCTCCATGACCACTGCACTGGAGCCCCAGCATCACAAGTTGGAGTGTGGCCAAGCATAGCACCTTCTCAACTGGGTGGGGAGCTGGTAGCAGGGGAACAGGTTCATGAAATCCCACCTGGTTGATCTGTCCCCAATTTTATCACATGACCTTACAGTCTATTATGCAGTTGCATGAAAGGTTTTACATATGGGATCTTGTCCTATTTACCTGGCCTTTGATGTTATAATTTAAGGTTCCAGTCAATGGCCACTTTTTCTTACACTCTAGCATGTAGGTTGAATTGTAATGACTATTTTCTTTTAGACATAGACTTATAGCTGTAAGTTGGCTATTCAGCCAAGATGCTCCCTAAAAAGCTTTCAGATGCAATAGAAATGGAGCATCCCATATTGAAAAACAACAACACAAATACAGCATGACAAGTACACAATACAGGGAATTCTCAACACACATCATCTTAATCCTAAGGCCCTACCAGATAAATGAGAATTGCACAAAAGGGAACCACCATCTCCTATTCCAAAAGGGAATGAATTCCACAGGTTTTCTACCATTGGAACCATATAAGAAGAGAACCAAATTCTCTAAATCCAAAAGGGGACAAATCCCCGAGGTTCCCTAGTTCTTCTCAGCCATCACTTCTACCCCCAAATGTTAACCTGGAAACAAATGACCTGCCACAGGTTTGGAAGGTTAAACAACTTGCCTTAAATGGGTAGAATCAAGGGTATCCATGTGTACATCAGGGAACTTAACAATGAAAAAGGGCCGAGGTGTTATAACACTTGCAAATGTGTTTCCATTTCTTCAAAAACATCCAGGTTAGTCAGAGATACACACATATATCTCTGCTTCTGCAGTTCCCACCTGGTGGCCCTTTATTTTCTGTAAGGGTGGTTTCAGTGTCAGCAGTATTTTATATAATAACCAAAAAGTAGTAGCAACTCAAATGTCCATCAGTTTATGAATGGATAAACAAGTGTGGTATGAAATATTGATATATGTACAACATGGATGAATCTTGAAAACATGCTTTGTGAAATAAACCAGATACAAAAGCCCAGGTAATGTGATTCCATTTCTATGAAATGTCTGAAATAGGTGAATCCCCAAAGACAGAAATTGGTGAATGAGGGAGAAGAGGGGGCATGGAGGATGGGGAATGTTGCTAATGGGCACAAGGTTTCTTTGGAGGTGAAAATGTTCTGTAATTAGATAGTGCTGATGGTTGCACATTATTAACAAAACTGCTGAGAAAGAAGTATTAGGTTAAGATTAACTTTGGAATGTATTTCAGAAAGAAAGAATGATGTGAGATCCAAGAGGGAATGTTAAGGAAAGAAATTGGAAAATATATGAGTAAGTCCAAGCAAACAATTATTGTATAAAATAATAATAATTAATAATTTGGCAACATAAAAAGTAAGGTAGATCTGAAATACTCGACTGCAATAACATGTAAATTCAAAGGAAAGGGGAATGAGAGGATTGGAGTTAAGCCTTCTAAGATCTTTTTATTTTATTCAGAAAGAGGGCTCAGATGCTCCTTACTTTAGACTTTGTTAATACAAGAATGCCTGTTAAAACTTGAGTAATAATAACTTCAGAGGAACAAAGGAAATAAAACAATATATAATTTCCAGACCAATGGGGAAGTTAAAACATACTTGCTTAATTCAAGGAGAGCTGCTACCGCCTTGGAAGAAAATTTTGGTTTAGAGCAGGGTTTTTCAACCTTTTGTATCTCATGGCACGCACTTAAATTATATTGATCAAAAAAAAAAAGAGCAGAAAAAGAATATACTTACTGTGCTTTGAACATGATTTTGAAAATAATGGTCTTTAAAAAATTTAATGGCACACCTAAGATCCTCTCATGAAACACTAGTTGAAAATCACTGGTTTAGAACAAAGTCTTTTTTTCCTGTGATGGCTAATGCCCTTGGGAAATTCTGACTATCTTTCTCTGTGGAAATGCATCCCTTTCTTCAGTAAACACTTAACTGAGAACCTACAGTGTTCTAGGCAGTATTTCTAGGTGATTTGGATACTTTTAAGCATTTACAAGAGAAGAAACAGACAATAAACATAATTAACTTACATAGTACATTAGAAGGTAATAAATACTATTCGGGGAGCAGGAAATTGGAAAGGTATCATTTGAGTGAAGTCTTGAAGGAGAGAGGAATTTTTGCTATTGTATAACGGGAGGAAGAACATTCTAGGTAAAGGAAACAGTTTTTATCATTTCATATCTTAGATTTAAATCTTTTATCCATCTTGAGTCTATTTTTGTAAGTGATTGAAGTAGGGGTCCAATTTCATTCATTTTTTTTTTCTTTTTTTGAGACGGAGCCTCAAGCTATCCCCCTGGGCAGAGTGCCATGGCATCACAGCTCACAGCAACCTCCAACTCCTGGGCTCAAGCGAGTCTCCTGCCTCCGCCTCCCAAGTAGCTGGGACCACGGGCGCCCGCCACAACGCCC
>CAUYQV010132706.1:0-30588 GCA_963574575.1 Galagoides demidoff
GAGGTTGCTGTGAGCTGTGACGCCACAGCACTCTACCTAGGGTGACAAAGTGAGACTCTGTCTCAAAAAAAAAAAATTAATCAGTCGTTATTTTAATAATGCTTGTAATACTTTTACGGAGTTTTTTTTTTTTTTTTTCATATCTATTATCTCAAGAAACCCTTTTCCAGAAGGAGCCCTGGGGTGAAAATCATTTCCTCTGAAACCCCTCATTCCTCAAGTGGCTGATAAAGGAAACACAAAAGTTTTAGTCTCCATGTTAATCCCAGTTGAGCCCAGAAATGTGAGTGAGAAATATTCTGAAACTTCTAGATCTAGATTCAGAACTGGTTCAGTGGTGCCTTCCCTGGAGTTAAACACCCTCCAAATGGCTCTGCTGAATTTAGGGCCTGGTGAAGCCATACTGCAGGGAAAGAGCAAGGGATGGAAAAGTCTGTTCTGTCAGCAGGAAAGGGACTGTCCTTGTTTTCCCCAGGCCCGTCTGCCTGGTTAGGAACATGAGGTCCCAGGGGCTACAGCTGGCTGGGCAATTGTGAGGCTGTTACAAGGAATTTACAACTGACGGAGGTGATTCCCCCCAGCCTCTCTGGCTCCATTGTCCAAAGTCTTGGAGGAGCTGAATATTTTCCCAGAAACTCTTGTGAATCTTACGGCCCTGAATAAGGAGGCCCTTCACCTTCTAAGTAATCGTCCAAAAAATAAAGCATATTCTGTGAAGAAAGACAGAACTGTGCCCACTGGGATACTTGCCCTTTGGGTCAATATGGAATTGATTATGGTGTAGCCCTGCTTAGCTGACGTGAAGAAGCTTTAATCCACCTAGCATACAGGTATGCCGCTATCATTTATGTTAACCCAACATGATAGGCATGTTTATTTCAACAGCAGAAGCAGCAAACCTGGGGTCAGGAACTTCAGTATCAAGACACCGTTTCAGTGAGAAAACTAGATTCACCTTTTTTGTTTAAATTGGCACCTTTTGGGGACCTAACCTATTATGAGAATAACATTAAACACACATGGTTTCTAAATCTTTACAGAGCTCTCTCTTATTCTTGGCTGGGTGATTCATTCATTTTTATGACTATGTGATTTTTTTGTCCACAACCTAGCGTCCCATGGAAATAATTATCTTACCTCTGTTTTCTTATGTGGCTTCCAAACCCAACTGTGACATGTTGAATTGGAGAGATTCATCATCCCTTTGCAGAATCCCCTTAGTGAGAATATTATTCAGCTACTTGGCCTTGTCGGCTCTTCTGACACGGTCTCGCCGGCCCCGGCTCCCTGCAGTGGCCTCTCCCCATCTCACTCCCCTCCACTGTGCTGCAAGAGGAGCACCCCCGACTTGCTCAGGGCTTCCGTGGCTGGAATCTGCCATGCATCCTGGCCTCCCAGCTCCAACCTGGGCCTCACTGTGGCCTTCTGCTGCCAATTGCTATCAGGAGGGCTCCTCAACCAACGGACATCAAGAGAAATTGCTCTAAATTGTTCTGAGACACAACCTGTCTCCTAATGTGAGTGTATGTTTCCTGTCCTTGAGCGCATGCAAGTAATTGAGGCCTTTTTCCTTTGGAACGAGGTGATGGTGTAAGCAAAAGAGAAGTTTAAAAAACGCTTAATGCAATGAACATGGTGTCCCGGAATACAACCTGGAACACGAAAAGGGTATTAGCAGAAAATCCGATGAAACGCCAAGGTGCTTTTATTAACACTTTTGTACTGGTGTTAATTTCTTAGTTTTGATGAATGTTGTGTGAATGTGTAAGATGTTAACATTAGGAGAGACTGGGTTGGCTCAGCGCCTGTGGCTCAATCGGCTAAGGCGCCAGCCACGTACACCTAAGGTGGCGGGTTCAAATCCCCAGCCTGGGCCCGCCAAACAACAATGATGGCTGAAACCAAAAAATGGCCAGACGTTGTGGCAGGCGCCTGTGGTCCCAGCTACTTGGGAGGCAGAGGCAGGAGACTCGCTTGAGCCCAGGAGTTGGAGGTTGCTGTGAGCTGAGATGCCATGGCACTCTATCCAGGCGGATAGCTTGAGGCTCCGTCTCAAAAAAAAAAAAAAAAAAAAAAAGGAGAGACTGGGTTAAGGGTAATAGGAACTTTGTGGTATTTTTACAACTTTTCTAAAATTATTCCAAATAAACTTTTTATTTATTTACAGTTCTTCAGTTTGTTCCACTTTATTTCATTTCTTTTTTTTTTTTTTTTTTTTTTGAGACAGAGACTCTACTTTGTCACCCTTAGTAGAGGGTGGCGTCATAGCTTACAGCAACCTCACACTTTTGGGCTCAAGTGATCTTCCCGCCTCAGTCTCCCAAGTAGCTGGGACTACAGGCACCTACCACAAGAACTGGCTATTTTTAGAGATGGGGTCTCACTGTGGCTTAGGCTGGTCTCAAACCTGTGAGCTCAAGGCAGTCCACCAGCCTGGGCCTCCCAGAGTGCTAGGATTACAGGCGTGAGCCACTGTACCTGATTCATCTTTATATTTGTTAAAATGAAATGAAGATGTAGTAGGATCTTATAAACAATCTGTTTTACTCAATAGATGAAAAGTTTTGGATTTTTAAAAGCATCAAACATTGAAGTAACTGAGTTTGCAGTCTTCAATGACTTTTTAATTAAAAAATAGCAAGAAGTGGCTCCGTGCCCGTAGTTCAGCAGTTAGGGCATCGGTCACATACATCAGGGCTGGCAGGTTTGAACCTGCCAGGGCCACTCAAACAACAATGATAATTACAACAAAAAAATAGCTGGCTGTTGTGGTGGGTACCTATAGTCCCAACTACTTGGAGGCTTAGGCAAAAGAATCGCTTAAGCCCAAGAGTTTGAGATTGCTATGAGCTGTGACACCACCTCACTCTACTGAGGGCCACATAGTGAGACTCTGTCTCAAAACAAACCAAAAAAAAAAAAAATAGCAAGAAGTTTCATACTAAATAATGGCATGTTCTAAATAAGATTTCTCTTCTCTTCCAAGTAGCATTTAGGGCAAGCACCCTATGATTTGAACACTACTAAAATATCTACTTCTTTCATCTGCTTACATACTTTTTCTTTTTTAAATTTTTTTTTAAATTAACAGATAAATTGCCACATATTCATGGGGTACGTGGTGATATTGTAACACCTATAATGTACAGTGATGAGATCAGGGCAATTAGCATATCCAGCATTTCAAATATTTGTGTTGGGAACATTTAATGTCCTCTTCCTAGTTGTTTGAAACTACATAATATGTGATTGTTAGTTATAGTCATCCTACAGTGGTAGAGAACACTTGTACTTATTTCTCCGATTTAGCTATAATTTTGTATTGTTTAACAGATTTCTCCCTAGTCATCCCTCCCCTCTACCCTTCTCAACCTCTTGTATCCTTTGTTCTACTTTTACTTCTGGAGATTAACTATTTAACTTCCACACAGGAGCAAGAACAAGTCATTCTTTAACTTTATGTGCCTGGCCTATTTTGTTCAACATAATGTCCTCCAGTTTCATCCATGTCACCATAAATGAAAGAATTTCATTCATTTTCTTATGGCTGAATTGATTCCATTGTGTATAGATGCCCCATTTTCTGTATCCATCCGTTACTGGGCACTAGGCCAATTCATCTTGGCTATCGTGAATAATGACATAATGAACAGAAAGGTGCTGATGTCTTTTCAACATATTGGTTTCCTTTCCTTTGAGTAAATTCCTAGTAGTGGAATTACTAAAAATTTTATTGCTAAACTTTATATGGATTATTATGGCCTTGGAAAAATGTGAGGGTTCTCTCTTCTAGGAACAGGCATGGAGTCAGCCTGATTGGTGTTTGGCTTCGTAGGTAAAGCCTTAGACCTTGGGAAAATTCTTCCATCTTCTTGAATAGTCACTGCCGAGGGATGTGGTTGTGAGGACTAAAGGGCTTGCATGATGCTCAGCACACACCACGTAGGACACGGTCAATAACTGGGAGCTATTGATCCAACCCTATCCCACAGGTTCCAAAGAGGTATCTTCTTTTAAGTTCTCCAGGATCCTTACTTAGTCTGATGCCAAAGTACTGCCCTGTAGCTACGGCTGGAAGTCTGGGTCTCTCTTGCGGACTTAAAAATTGTCCCGGGGATACTTGTTGATGGAAGTTTCTAGAAACAGTTAGGTTCAGTTGAAGACAATAGACTTGGACACAAAGGAGCTCACAAAATTGTTAAAAGAGTAGACTCTAATTTGAGATTTGGGGAATAGCTCAACCCTAGGACCACACCGCCTCTTCCATGAGGGAGAACGCTGCTGCTACTCCTGGAGAAGCTGCCGAACCTGGAGACCACTGCTGCTGCTGACTCATGGGTCTTGTTTCCACTGCACAGCAACAAATGGATGTCCCACATCAGGCTGTCTCTTCCTGTACTTCCCTTCCATGCTGAGTAGCACACAGGGAAATCTGCACTGGAAAAACCTAGGTCACATCCAGAACACAGCAGCAAAGGGGTCAGGAAAATGCATTTTACTTAACCTTTCTGCATTACGGGAAGGCATCCTTCCAGGAGTTAGTGGCTAAGCAACGAATAAGCAAACCCACAGTATGCCCCACAGTCTATGCCTCTGGATATTTAATATCCATGCACACTCCTATTTCCATATCTAAACTTCCAAACAAAAACAGCAACAGAATCAATAAGCTCTCCTTTCACCAAATGCACCTGTCTCTTACACATATAAGGGAGTGCGTGGTGAAACATTAGTCAATATATCCATTTCTGTGCTCTGTTAATTTCTTTCTGGTTCATGAACAATCTTACTTGATGTCCTGAAGTCTGTGAACTAAATTATGAGGTTAACCGTCACCATCCCATACCCTTTGTTCTTGAGTGAGCTCTGGGGTACCTTGTGAAAGAGACTATCTGACGTTCACAGGATAAACCACCTGGTCACCTGGTTACTAAGAGCCCTCTTTACACAGCTGGACTTTTGGACAGCATTCAAAGACCACACACATGCTGGTGTGGATGTGGAGAGAAAGGAATACTTATATGCTGCTGGTGGGACAGCAAACTTGTACAACCTCTGTGGAATATAGTATGGAGATACCTCAAAGAACTAAAGGTAGACCTACCATTTGATCCAGCAATTCCACCATTGGTATTTTCCCAAAGGAAAAAAAGTCATTTTAGCAAAGAAATGCATGTACTTGAATGTTTATTGCGGCACAATTCACAATCACAAGGTTGTGTAATTAACCCAGTACTCATCAATACATGAGTAGATTCATAAATGTTATAAGTATTGCATTCTCCCTCATGGAAGAGGTGGTGTGGTCCTAGGGTTGAGCTAGTACTATGGAGTACTACTCAGCCATTAAAAAAAGGTGAACTAATAGCTTTTGTAACAACCTGAATAGAATTGGAGACAATTAGTCTAAGCGAAGTAGCACAAAAGTGGAAAAACAAACATTACATGTACTCACAATTAAATTGGAACTAGTTGATCAACAATCATGTACACATATGGTAATGAAATGCAACAGAGACCAAGCAGGGGAGGAGGGGAGAAGGGGACAGACAAATTCACACCTAATGTATACAATGCACACTGTATTGGCGATGGGCACGCTTACAGCTTTGACTCAAACTGCACAAAAGCAATTCATGTAACCAAAACCTTTGTACCCCATAATATTCTGGGAAAAATCCCAAGGAATGAAAACCAAAAAGCACACACATATCCTTATACCCAAGACCCACACCGAAAGGGCTACCATATATCCTATTCTCAGACCTACTTGTTATCAATCCCCAATCTTGTTCTATTCAAGCTCTTGGGCATCCCTAAGTAAATAATTAAGTAAAGAATATTTAAATAAAGAAACGATTAAGCTTCCACTATATGTCAGGAACAAATAAAATGATGAACAAAACCCAAACTCCCAAAGCCTGCCTTCCTGGGGTTTGCTTTCCAGGGCCGACCACTGCCCACTCATCTGTGCAGCTCTGTATTCTCTGCCATTTTTCCTTCCAGATGTACTTCTCGAAGGCAGGTCCCTTCCCCATTGTTTTTCGTAACCAATCTTCACAGGGGATATAATCTGTTAGACTATAATTCTGGCTGGCTCCGTCGTATCACACAAGATCATGTGTAAACTGGGCTCAAATTCTTTACTCCTAAGACAACTGGTCATGGCAGATTCCAGGTGAAGCTCTGGGGTCCGGCCAATTGTAAGGAGCTAGGCAGCAGGAGTGGGTGTTCTAGGGGTGCAGATGATTACTAAGGTCTGGATGCCTGTGCCCACCAAAATGCATATGTGGAAATCCTGTGTGAAGGTATTAGGAGATAGGGCCTCCGGGGAGTGATTAGGTTATGAAGGTGGAGCTCTCAGGAATGGGACTAGTGGCCTATTTCAAGAAAACCCAGGGGGTTAACTTGCCCCTTGAACCATGTAAAGATACAGCAAGAAGGCATCATCTGTGAATCAGGAAACAGGCCTTTACCAGACACCAAATCTGCCAGAACCTTGATCTTTGACTTCCCAGTGATCAGAACTATGAGAAATAAATTTCTCTTGTTTATAAGCCACCCAATCCATGGTATTCTGTTATAGCAGCTGGAATGGACTAGACACCTACCTACACATGTGGCCACAGGGTGACCAAATGAGATGGTGGGCAAAGTCTCAGGCTTCACCCAGCAAGTAAGTGGACTGGGGCCCTGAGGTCAGTCCGGGTGAGGTCACTACACTGGTCAGGTGGCTGGTGAGGTCCTGCCAGCCCCTGGGGCTCTTGGCCACTTGAGCACTGCCTTTGCCATAGAGCTTCTCTCCATTGACTCACTGTGGTACCTCCTGGGAAGCAGACTCTCTCTGATCACGCTCTGTGATGGAGCTTCACATACCTGGGACTCTGCCCCCCAGTCCCTGAGGACCAGCATGTGACCAGGGTGTCGCACCTCCTTGTGCAACATCACCATTGCTCTGTGTGACCTTCTCGCCTTTGCTTCTGTTCCGGGTTTCAAATGTTCAGATTCGTCTGCTTGCTTGTTTTGATGCTCATGTCTCTAGGACACGCGTAGGTGCCCAGGCCAAATCCAGCTGCTGCTTGTTTTTTTTTTTTTTTTTTTTTGCAGTTTTTGGCCAGGGCTGGGTTTGAACGCGCCACCTCCGGCATATGGGGCCGGCACCCTACTCCTTTGAGCCACAGGCGCTGCCCTGTTGCTTGTTTTTGTACTGCCCAAGAAAATAAGAATGATTTCAACATTTTTAAATGGTAATACAAGTACCCACAAAATATCTTCAATTTAATCTCTTGTCTTACAAAGGTCTGAAATGTTTAGTATTTGGCCCTTCACAGAAAGGTTTTTCACCCCCTACTCAAGGGTATCACTTACACCATTTCCAACCCAGCTACTCCATGTGTCCAAGCTGCTCACACCTGAATCCCAGCAATGCCTTCTATGTGACCAGCTCCCAGAAGGTTGGTCCTGCAGGGGACCAGAGAGAAAGCACATTAGACTAGGAGTCAGGAGAAAGTGGTTCCACCTGGTCACTGACTTACTCTTAGGCTTTCCGTAAATCACATTCCCTCTCCGCATCTCGCATTCCTTTCTGGATGTGAATCATCTTGGAAATCTCACACAGAGGGCCGAGTCTCTTCAAACAGTTGTCCTACATAGCCACATGGAGCACATGGAGACAACAACACACTAGGAGTGCCAAGGAACCCCCAGATTAGGCCTGTGATCAGCCCATCATGCCAGGACATGGGTGACAGGCCATGCAGACACTCACATGCTTACACTGTAGACACACACATGTACAACACAAACACCTGAGTGAGTTTATGCATACACAACACATACCCACACCCAGACATACAGCAAAGCACACTTGCACACATATACAGTCACACACACATGCCACACATGTGAAACACACCACACACAGAGATATGTACACTCACCACACTACCCACCCAAACATACATATCACCTGCATGCTCCACACACAGAGACACAGATATACATCATAGACATATGTACACACCTGTACACACACCTGCACACAGACACACCAAATATACTCAGATGCACACATGCACCACACAGACATACCACGCACACCACACACAGGCACCAAAGAGACACATACAGCAGATATAGTCACTCACCACACACAATTGCCACACATACAAACCACATCCACAGACACTCAGACACCCACACTGACACACTCACATGATGTAGAAGCAAAGCGTTGTGATCATGTTTCATGGGTTGTTAGATTGGGAGTCATACCAGAGTTCCGGGGGCACACCCTTGGGAGATCCCTCCTCAACTCCTGATCTGATTAACTTCAGAAGCCAGAGAATTGGCCAGGTGTGGTGGCTCATGCCTGTAATCCCAGGATTCTGGGAGGCCGAGGTGGGAGGATCCTTTGAGCTCAGGAGAGTGAGACCAGCTTGTGCAAGAGCCAGAGCCAGGCTCTACTAAAAAATAGAAAAACTAGTTGGGTGTCATGGCAGGAGCCTGTAGTCCCAGCTACTCGGGGGGCTGAGGCAGGAGGATCACTTGAGCCCAGGAGGTTGAGGTTGCTGTGAGCTATAATGATGCCATGACACTCTAGCCTGGTTAACAGAGTGAGACTTTGTCTGAATAAAAGAAGGAGAGAATTAAATTTAGAGCCACATCTCTGTTCCAGGTATTGTTGAAAACTTGAGGATCACTTTGGGCATAGAAAAGGAAAAGGACTCTTGTTTTTGGAAACCAGGTTTGCAGAGGAAAATGTCCTGCAGGCTGCTGAGCACACCCGTGGTGGAGGGGGTGTCAGGGGGAGGTGGGGTTTGGAGTAGTCTGGTGAGCATCTGGGCAGGCCTCAAGTACTGCTTTTGGGGGTCAGGAAGGGATTGAAAATGCACAGGTTAGAAAGGCAGAGATAACATTTAATTAAGGAATCTTACGATCACAATTTTACTGAAAGGCATGTTCAACCCAGACCAAAGGCCCAGGGAAGCCAAACACAAAATGGACAGTCTTTGGTTGCTGTACAATCTCCCACAAGCTGTTTTTACAATATATGTCAAAATCTGGATTTATCCTGGAGCTAGGGCTTCCTCCTCAGGGAGAGAGCCCTTTATTTTACAGATAATGCACATGAGCGGAATAAAATGGTAAGGCTACATTCACAGCTTGGCAGGCACTTTCCTCCACAGTATTTCTTTGAATTCTTACAATAGCAGTCAAAGGTTTTATTGTCTCTATTCTACTGAAGAAGAAAACAAGGCTGAGAGAGGGGGAGTGTTGACCTCAAGATCACAGCCCTGCAGCCCTCCAACCCTGTCATACTGTGATCTCTTGTGAGACAGTCCAAGAACCCGCAACCCAGTGACAAAGCAAACCCACTGTTTGTCTCTTCTACGCCAAGACTATCAGATACAGGTGAAAGCATGAGGCCTTAAGGTTAATAGAACAGAGTTGGGTGCTTTTGAACAAAACCGGCATCCCTGAAGGTACTTGACTTGCTGTCTAAGTGGCTGCTAAGAGCAGTGTTAAGGACTCTGAGGTCGTGATCAAGGAAAGAGCTGCATGACCTCTAGGCCATGTCTACCATGGTAGTGGTAGGAAAGGGTGTATTTGCCATCTTTCCCTTGGCCTTAGTTTCCTTACCTATAAAAGCGAGAGGCTTGGTCACAGTCTGGGGCTATGGACTCACATGTTTACAGAACCCAGATGGGAATACAAAGGAATAGACTAGACCAAGCATGAGAAACACTGGGAAGGGAAGGTTGGAGATAATGCCCAATTGTTGCCATGTAGCAATGTGAACTTTGGGGCAGCTTCTCAATCATTCAAGATTTCAGATTTTAATATAGAAAAAAAATTTTAAGTGGCAACTAATTTTAATATTTAAATACATGTGCAAAGTACACATTTGTGTACACATGTATGTTTCCAGGCAGGATATGGCCCACAGGTCATCTTGGTCTAAATAATCTCCAGGATTTCTTGTAGTTCAAAAATTCTACAATTCTCTGTGGGATGCAGATCCACAGAGCATGTGCCTGTGAAATTTTTCTCAATAGAACCATAGTTGTAAGCTCCATCCCCCCTCACTCCCCTCTGTGGCCTGAGATTAGTCTGAGCATCTACCACGTGCCTATTGGACTTATGCAAACATTACCTCACTCAGGCTTCCCAGTGACTCTTCCAAACTGGGTCTTCTCTCTTTTTTTGCAGCTGAAGACACAGGCTCATGGAGATTTACTAACTTGCCCAGGGCCGTACAGCATATAACCAAATCAAAATTTACTTCTTGGTGATTTCTCAAGTTTTTGTTTTTTGTGGGTGGAAATTCCATGGTGTATAAACAGCACTCAGTGGAAACGCAATGATAAATGCAGTGAGCTTGTGAGGATTTGACCCCAATATTGCATCTAGATCTGTAGCAGCATTTCTAGAGTTCCCAAGAATGGTAACTTGACCCTCCTCAATGAAGACCTCAGCAGGCACTATCTGGCCAGGCCTGTACCTGGAGCCCCTGGGGAGCAGTTCTTTGGCATCCATCCAGCCCATAAATTGTGCTAAACAGTCTCCTCATTTGGGCCATTGGTAGAAGGTGGAAGAGATCGAGATGCCCTGAAAGCCAGGGTCTTTCCCATCTGTCCCACATTGCAATGCTGTTAAATATGTTAGGCACTTCGTTGTCCCCCCAAATAAAAGCAGAACTAATCTCTTTGTGTAAGCTTCCTTGACTGACATCGCTGGTGATTAAATGACATACTTATTTTCTCATAACTGGTGTGGACTGGTTCTGTGGGAGAGTTGGAAAGAGAAGAGGCTCTAACCCCGGAAGCTGAGTGGGAAGCATGATGAAGACAGAAAACAATGACAGCTCTAGGGATGGGAGTGGGAAAGAGATGCTCTGCAATTGTCTCAGCTGTAGATGTGAAAACTAGAGGGGACAGAGGATTTTCTGGGTGTCTATTCTTCCATCCACCCATCCATCCACCCATTCATCCTTCCATCTACCCATCTACCCATCTACTCGTCCATCTACCCATCCACCCATCCATCTACCCATCCATTCATCCATCCACTCCTCTGCCCATCCACTCATCCACCCATCTACCTATCCATTCACCCATCCACCCACCCATACATCCACTCATCCACCCACCCATCCATTCATCCACCCATCCATCCATCTACCCACCTATCCATCCGTTCATTCATCCACCCACCCATGTATCCATCTACCCACCCATCTACCCATCCACCCACCCACCCATCCATTCATCCATCTGCCCCTCTGCCCATCCACTCATCCATCCACTCATCCACCCATCTACCTATCCATTCACCCATCCACCCACCCAGACATCCACTCATCCATCCACTCACCCATTCATACATCTCTTTATTCACAATGCTAAAAGAAGACAGCAGGTCAAAGGATGCATGTGACCTCCAGAAGCTAAGAAAGGCAAGTGATGGATGTTTTTCCCCCAGAGTCTCCAGAAGGATCAGAGCCATACTGACCCCTTGAGTTTAGTCCCATTTTCAGTCTTCTAACCTCCAGACCTGTCGGGTAAGAAATCTGTGCTATTTTAAGACACCAAGTGTGTGGTAGTTGTTACCAATGGGAAACTAATACACAACATCATAGGGTAACTGTAGCATTAAATGAACTAATAAATAAAAAGAAGCTAACACAGTGCCTGGCCTATGGTAAAAACTCAAAAGATAGTAGTTGCTCTTCTTTTTGTTATTATTCTTATGATATACTTTGGGGATGTGGCCCTCAATCTCGTGGGAATGTGCATAACTTACTAGGGGCCTGGGTGGGAGAGGGGGTAAATAGAAGCCTTGAGAGCAAGTAAGGGGGTGGCTTTGCCCCCTGAGACTCATAGGCCATGAGAACATTGAAGTTCCAGAAGGACAGGGGGTGTGTTAACATCCCCCCCTAATGCCAGGGTGATGTCAGAGCATCTCAGCCAGATCTGGGGCAGACTGTGGGCCTGGAGGAGAAAGTGCTCTTCATATCCTGCTGTGGGCCTGGCTCTCAGCCTGCCATTCTTTCAGGCTTCTGGGCAGCTTGCAACACGCTTCCTCATGGGTTGACATATTAAAATGTAGTTTAATCCTCATAGTAATCCTCTCTGGTTTCTAGGCACTATTTGTTTCTAAGATGTAATAACTAAATTTTTTTCTGATTGAAAATGTAATGCGTGTCTATTTAAATAAATTTTGTTGTTTTCTAAAATGACACTTGTGATAGATTGATTAGCCCCAAATCTTTACTCCTCCCTCTGTCCCCTCCCTGGGGCATGTGTTTTACTGGGGTATGTGCTATCACTGGGGGTGGTGATGCCCCCAGCCTTGGTTCCTGGCTTGGCCAGGTGACTTGTTTTGACCTATAGGATGGTAGCAAATGTGCCAGTAAGCAGAGGCCATGAGCATGTGCGCCTTAGCCACCCCCATGAGGACACGCCTGGCTAGCCAACTGGAAGGTGAGAGGCATGTGGCCTCCTTGCCCAGTCATTCCAGGGGACCGCCAGCTGGCACTGGACCTGTGAGTGAGCCCAACCAAGACCAAAAGAAATGGCCAGGGAGACTAGCCTATATCACTGACCCCCATATGCATATTCATGGGATAACCAAATGCTCATTGTCTTAAATCACTGGATCTGAGGATAATTTGTCATGGACCACTGTTGTTATCATAATTAGAATCATTATTACAACAACTCTCAGTAATATGTACTGAAGATTTATTACGTGCTGGACTTGGAACTAAACCCTTTCTAGACATCAGTGTTTCTCACTAATATACCTGGATGAGAATCACCTAGATGCTTATAAGAATAGACAAGAGGCCCAGCTTGATTTCACTTAATCATGAAAAGCTGAGGAGACACCTGAGAATCTGCATTTTAACCATTTCTCCCTTGCATTTTGTGCATCATATGACTGGGAACCATTAACATTCGTCCTTTCATTTCAGCTACACAGCATTCCTGGGGGACAGAGAGCCTCACACCCATTTTACAGACAAGGAACATGAGGCTGAGAGGAATTAAGTTTGTTAGTGCAAGATAAGGCCAGAATGTGTACCCAGGCATGGCGATAGTCAAAGATCAAGCCCTAGGTTTGTCACTAAATGCCACTCTCTATGGTCAAGGGCTGGCTTAGTACAGCCCCCGACTCTGCCTGACACTGTAGGGGCTGCCCCTGGTGACCAGCAGTAAGTGCTGTTCTGGGCTTACCTGAAGCTGGGGCCACTCCAGGCAGAGGTGAGAAGTGGCAGGGGACCGTAGTCTGCTTCCTTTGCTAAAATGGAAATTGATATTAAATAAGAGCATAAATATTTAATTACCCACAGTGACTACCCTTTGCATAACAATCTCAAGTCCAGATTCAATATGAAGCGAGTTTAACATAAACACAACACCTGGGTATGAGTCCCACACCTTCTGGACTAAAGTCAGCTGTTATGGTTCACACACTCCCAGGCTGGCTTCCCAAGGTGTGCCCTGAAGAGAAGCCTTTTATTTCGTCCTCACCCATGGTGTTTCGAGGTGATGAAAAGTGCCAGCTACCTGTCCACAGCTTTCTTGCACCACAAATGGCTCCAATGTTAAAAATCTCACCTTTTTGCTCTTAAAAGGCCTTTGAGCACAGTCCACTGTCTGAGGTGGGAAGTGATGGTGGCGCCATGTCCTCAAGTTCATGCCACTTCCAAAACGGCGAGTTTCAGAGAATGCTTTGAACTGTCCCGATACCTTGGCACCTTTGCCTAGATTTTATTCTAAGCTCAAAGCAGAAACGACTCAGCCATCTTGCATGACACCTGTTTCTGTGTGGCGTGTGAAGGCTGTATCCCACCCAACCCCTAGCATGATGCTTTTCCAACATGGGTTCCAGCCTGTCCCCCTCTCTGAGTTGTTCTTTTGTGGCTCAAATAGTTGATGGTGGCAAATCACTTTTCAGGAAAGCCCTCCAGCACTTAACACATCATCACCTCCTCCGAGAAACATTTCTGGGGACTTACTAGTTTAAGGCAACAGGCTCATTCTCCACTCAAACATTTTAAAGACAGTATCAATAGAATCTTCTAACAAATCCCAGGGACGTTTCTTCAGCTGGTGAAAATGTGAAGTGGCTCAGTGTGTAAGAGGCCTGCAGTTGCTGGGGATGGCTGGTACATGAAGGCAAGAGAGAAAGCGACAAGAGATGCAGACAGAGAGAAGGACAACAGCCAGGTCACGAATGGGAAAGTGACAAAACAGGAACTACCATAGAAATCACTGTGGTAGCTAATTCTCACATTGTGCTGACCATACGTCAGGTGCCAAGGGTTACATTTAATTCCCACAATGCCTCTCTTTGTTATTATCCCCATTATGCAGATGAAGAAACTGAGGCTGCCTTGGTTCCTGCCATTTCTAAGCAAGGCCTTCAAGCCTCATGTTATCGAGGAATGTCCCCCTGCCCGTACCATGGTCACCCTGTATAATCCCCTTGGAAATTGTCTTAGTCTGTTTGTTCTACTATAACAGAATGCCTGAGACTGGGTAATTTACGATGAACGGAAATGTATTGGCTCGTGGTTCTGGAGGCTGGAAAACTCAAGATCAAGGTTCTGGCATCTGCTGAGAGCCTTCTTGCTGCATGGAAATGCAAGGCATCTCATGGTAAGTGAGGGAGGAAGGAGACCAAACTCATCCTTTGTAAGAAACTCACTCCCATGATGAATGACACACCCCTACAATATGGTTAGTCCATCCATGAGGCAGAGTACTCTATGGCCTAATCATCTCTCAAAGGTCCCATGTCTAAACCCTGTTGCCCTGGGGGTTAAGTTTCTAGCACATGAACTTCAGGGGACACATTCAAGCCATAGCGGGAATGTTAGCCAGAGCAAATGTTTGTTGCTTGCTACCCATGGTCCTAACCAGGTTGAGACGAGCTGATGAGCTGCTCTTTTGCTCCACTAACTCAATGTTTTTCAACCTTTTTTATCTCACAGCACACTTGAACCTATAAACTTCCATGCCACACTTAAAATGTTATTTTTAAAAAAGTAAAAAAGAGAATATACTTACTGCGCTTTGAATATCTTTTGAAAGTAATTTAATTAATTATCTTTAAAAGTTTTTCATGGCAGGAGGTACCCATAGCTCAGTGGGTAGGGCACCAGCCACATATACCCAGGTTGGCAGGTTCTAACACAGTCCAGGCCAGCCAAACAGCAATGACAACTGCAACAAAAAAATAGCCGGGCGTTGTGGTGGGTGCCTATAGTCCCAGCTACTTGAGAGGCTGAGGCAAGAGAATCCCGTAAGCCCAAGAGTTTGAGGTTGCTGTGAGCTGTGATGCTACAGCACTCTACTGAGTGCGACAGAGTAAGACTGTCTCAAGAAAATAAAATTTTTTTTCATGGCACATCTAAGATCCTCTCGTGGTATACATGTGCCATGGCACACTGGTTAAAAACATTACACTAACCGGATTCTTGCTTACTGTCTAATACCTGAGTCTCACCCCAAATCTCCAACTTGTTCAGCCTCCAGATCCCCCTCAGCCTCAATAGGGGACAATTTAGCTCCCTTCCCTGGGCACATTTAGCAATGTCTGGGGACACTTTACATTCTTGAAACTGGGGAGTGGGTGTTACTGGCATCTAGTGGGTGGAGGCCAGGAATGCTGCCGAATGCCCTACAATACACAGGACAGTCTCCCATGACAAAGAGCTCTCCAGCCCTGAATGTCAGTTGTGTCAAGGTCAAGGCACCTGCCATAAGCGTGGGGCCCTGCTGTGTTGTTGCCTGACTTCAGTCTGGCCTCTAATCCTATTTCTGAACTCGTCTTTTTACTAGAACCACGAGCACTCATTCCTCCCTCCAATTAGTGCCACCAAAACACCTCGCAGCGTCCCATAGCTCTCTGTGGACCCTGACAATCTGCCTGCATGGACGCCCGCTCCCTGTCACCGTCAACATCCTCCCACCACCTGCAGCAGCTCCAACACCAACCTCTCCATATGAGCAAACTGCACCCAGGTCTTGGCTGAGGCTGGCTGCAGTCACCATGCCCTGTCAAGGCACACAAAAGAGCCCCCACCAGCACAAGTTTGCCTCACTCTGGGACACGGTGTCCAGCTCAGGCAGAACACTTCCCACCAGCTTCCTGCTGACACCATTTATATCCCAGCATCCAGAGTCTTGGTTCCCTGGAGTTCCAGTGCGGGGGCAGACCCAGCAGTACAAAAAGCCTGTGACCCATGCCTAAAAATAAAAATAGTATTCAATTGTCATGTCTGACAGAGTGAAAGTCTGACGCAGGAAGCAAAGCCATGGCAACCAGATAAACACATTGGAAACCTTTCACTTGGGTGGATTAGAATGGATCTAGGCTGAGCCTTCTAGAGGCAGGAGTTTCTCCGGTTTCTGGGCTGGGTGGGAGGGAGGTCCCGGCTGTGGATATGGGAGAAGGAGAAGGGCAATGTGTCCCCCTCAGCTGGTCCATTCATTTGGGACTCCACTGCCTTCTTTTTTAATTAATGAATTAATTATTTTTATTAACATGACGGTACCGACAATTAGGTTATGATGTTTTCATTGTTGGGTAGAGTCCCTGTTATACTGTGTCTCCTACATAGGAGGTGTGCTGTATCCCCTTACACTGTGCCCATTAGGTGTGAGCACACCAATCCCTCTACCTTCCCTCTCTCCTCCCTGTCCCCCTGTATTGAATTGAACCGGTTTTCTCTGGTGTGGGCATGTATTAGCTCTGTCTACTGGCTTCATATCAGTATTGAGGACATTGGATACTTGCTTTTCCATTCTTGTGATACTTTACTAAGAAGAATGTGTTTCAGCTCCATCCAGGTTCATACAAAAGATACAAAGTCTCCATCCTTTTGTGTTATCCACGTACAAACAATACAGTTTGTTAATCCATTCCTGGGTTGATGGGCACTTAGGTTGCTTCCACATCTCAATGATTGTAAATTGAGCTGCACTAAAATGGTATTTTTTTCTTCTAGGAAGACGCCTAGTAAGGGGATTGCAGGATCCACTGCCTTTGTCTTGAGTGGAATCAGTTTTAGAGGGTATTTCCACTAGAACAAGGAAGACTAGAAGGTGAGTAAACTAGGTCCCCAACTAAAGTGAGCCTCTGTCCTTTCTCATCCATTCATTCATGGTGCTAGTTATACTTTTAAGTAGTTGTGTGACCTTGAGCATTTAACCTTTCATGCCTTAATTTTCTCACCTGTAAAATGGACCCCATGCCTACCTTGTTGGGCTGTTGTGATGTTAAAATGGCATAAATGTAAGGAATTGCCTGTACACCATACCCCTGAAAATGCTGGCTGGTGTCACCATCAGCTTCGGGCAGAAAGAGCATGGGCTTGTACCCAGACCTGAATTTGAGGCCTGGCTTCACTGCCTAATAGATTTTAGGAGTTGAATTATGTCCCCCCTAAAAGATACATTGACTTTCTAATCCCCAGTTACTCAGAATGTGACCTTATTTGGATATAGGATCATGCAGATGTAATTAGTTAAGATGCAGCAGGGCTCATAATTCAATATGCCTGGTGTTCTGATAAGGAAAAGGAAGACAGCCATGTGGCAATGGAGGCAGAGGCTGGAGCGATGCCTCTACAGGCTTAGAGTAGAGGCTTGCTGGCAGCATGAGCAGCCAGGAGAAGGGCATAGCATGGATTCTCCATCAAGGCCCTCAGAAGAAACCAACTTTTCTGACACCTTGACTTTAAGCTTCTGGCCTCTTAAACTGTACAAGAATAAGTCTCTGTTGTTTTAAGCCCCCAGTTTGTGATAATTTGTTTCTAGAAAACTAAGACAATAGGTGTTCACCTCTTCCAGCCTCTGGTTCCTCAACCATATCCAGGGATTAAGAGAGATAATAAATGTGAAAGTATTGGATTTGAGAAAGTGCTGAATTAATATTCAGAGGATTTGAAACTCAAATACCTTCAGGAAAAGTAATATAGAGGGGGGGAGGTTTATATGCCCCCAGCCCAGCCCAGAAAGAGGCAGTGTGGACCCCCAAGTGAGACATCCCATTGGCAATGTCTGCTTTTATGTGTGTTCATGTATTTACACTCTGCCACCTTTCCTGAAGGCAGACAATGCACTCGAACACTTGCCAGACAAGATAGAAAAGTACCAGCCAGAGGGAGTCCAGATAGAACAGAACGAGGAGGCAGGGAATAGACATCTCTGAAGAATCCAGGAGTCCCGCCAATCTACACCCCAGGAAGTGGTACAAAGGTCATCTGCTATTTTTATGTGTCCAACATCCCTTCCCACATCTTCCTGAAATAGGACCTTCCTTCCTTGAACTGCTCTGTCCTCCGTGCATGTGATTCTAGCACAGCTGTCAATCAGCCCCTGGACAGAGGAGTGGGCACAGGAGTCAGGCCTGGACAAGCAGAGTCTCCACCTCTCTGGACATAGGGGAGCAACACTGGAAACACAGGTGACCCCATTTGGCCAGTCTCAAGTTAGGATCTTATCTATGAGGGCTGGAGAAAGAAGACCTATTTCAGCCCTGAGCTGGCTAGGCTAAGATGAAGTCTGCATCCATGACCACTCTTCCCTTATTGAATGTCAAATTCATCTGTGGTAGGAAAAACTAGGAAGGGAGCAGAGGGTGTGTGTGTGTGTGAGAGAGAGAGAGAGAGAGAGAGAGACCTGATGACATTATTTTGGTCCTCAGGCCAGCTCTACTCATGCACTGCCCAGTTATATAAGTCCATAAATTCCCTCTTTCACTTTAACCAGTTTGAGCTGAGATTCTGCCATCTACAAGCGCAAGAGTCCTGCGGTTCTGGAGGGCTGGCAGACATGAGTGGGGACAACACAGTGAGGATCACAGGAGAGAATGGTCCTAGGGTGTCAGAGGAGTTGGAAAAAAGAATGATTATGTGCCAAGGGTCAGTGCAGGGATGGTGTGTCCAGAGCAGCTCCTGGCGGAGAGTCTTTTCAGAAATGCCTGCTTGGCCATCCAGGCTAGGGGGCCCCAAATCTATGTGCTAAGCCTCCTGCCCAGAACCATCCCCATCCCTATCAGCCTGCCTGCTCTGGCACACTCACCATTTCAGTTAATGTCTGATACAAATGATCAATTTGCCTGCCAGGCCCAACTTTGCCTTGTGATTCAGCTGCCGTGAAGCTTCCCTATGGGATTTTCTTCCATAAGTCCTCAAGGGGGCCGAGGGACCCGACCCCTGCAAGAGCTGTTTAGACTCTTTCTCTTTTGAGAATCTCACATAAGGGACCCTGAGACTGTGGACAGTAGCATTGTATCAGAGCCCAGTGGGGGCAGGAAGCACAAGGGGGCCAAGAAAGCTGGTCTGCACTGGATGGGAAGTGGGGAGCCACCAGGGAGGAGCATACGACCATGTGACCTCCAAGGAAATGTGTCCTGACATTTCCCAATTCTCACGAGACCCAGCCTGGATCTCCTTCCTGGGTGATTCCATTACAGCCTTGAATAACTTCTCTTTTACTTGTGTTAGTGTTCCTTGCAGCTGAGATTTCACAGTTACACCTTCGTCTGCCTCAGTTAGGCATGCCGGCTGCAAGCATCAGAAACCAACTCTGCCTTACTTAAGCAAGAGGGAATATACTGGAAGACCTAGGTGGCTGAGCTACCTGGCTTGGAATAGACAGGTACCAAATGTTCCAGAGGGTTTGGGAGCATGAGTTTCTCTCCATGGGCACTGCAGATGGCATAAATGAATCACAACCTGGTTCTCGTCCCTGGTCACCTGTGCTGCCAAAGACTCAAAGACTCAGGAGAGTGGGTCCAGCTGGTCTACCTGAGACTTCCTTGACATCCTGCCTTGATGGAGGGTGAAGGGAGGACCTGGCCTGAGAGCTCCTGATTTTCCCTGGGCTTCTACAATGAGCAGACAGCACACTGATTCACACCCCATCAATTAAAGCCCAGGGGCTGGGGAGAGGTGAGTTCTCCAAAGAAGCCAAAATGTATGTGGACGCAGCTTCCCAGTCTCCACATCTTTGGGTCAATCTTGTTCCTTCCTTGCTCTGGCCCCCCAGTTGCCCAGACCCTGGTCAATGAATAAGGAAGTATAAAAGACACAAGGTTTTATTTCCTTGCAACTAAGACACAATGATTCTACCTCCATCTTTGGGGAGAATAAACAGGAATCCCAAGAGGGCAGGAGGGGCAGATTCAAAGCACAGATGGAGGGATTGGCTCCCACCTAGAAAAGTGTGCAGAGGCCAGGTGAGAGGGCCATATGTAGGAGCCCAGCTTTTCTCCCTATGAATTAGGTTCAAGTCTCCTGCTGGGAGTGAAGAGGCCGGGAGGGAAGGGGACGCTCCTTGCTTAAAGGAGGCTTGAACACACTGATGGAGGATGAGAAGCTGGGAGACCCAGGATCAGTCTAGCCATCACTAAGGCATGGAGGGCCCAGGTGGGATAGAGACCACAGGTTTTCAGGGGCATCAGTCATGACAACAGCCCTCAGCAGCCAGCAGAGGAGAAAGGCGGGCAAAGGTCTGGGTGGACGTGGGCTGCACGTCTGCAGATGAGATGCACAGAGATGGCAACAGGACAGGGCACTGAGGATGTGGACAGAGGGGCTTAGGACAGACACAGGAGACTCTATGGGAGGCATACTCAAACTACGGCCTGCGGGCCACATGTGGCCTGCCTAGGACATTTATCTGGCCCGCCAGGTGTTTTTGCTGCTGCTGCCTGTCCTGCTTAGCAGCCAACTCATCCCGGGGCCTGCAGTCTGGCCCTCCAATGGTCTGGAGGACAGTGAACTGGCTCCCTGTTTAAAAAGTTTGAGGACCCCCTGCTCTATGGAGTGGAGAGTATGTGGAGATTGGGGCGAGTCCAGAGACAGATGGTCCAGATGGGCTGGAGGCTGTGGTTGGGGAAGGCCTCAGTCATCTCCTAGTTAAAGGTCATCCCAGGTGGGCAGGGGCATGTGTGGCCTCGGTAGCAAGGTGGCCCCCAGGACCACAGGCTGGGGCTGTGTGTGTGCTTCCTGATGTCATTTGAGAAGGACTGGCCTGGCAAGGAAGAAAACACAGAATGCCAGGGACTGTGGGGCTCAGTCAGGGCTGATCCACACTGGGGCTGGACTACCCAGAGTCAGCAGTTTATCATGTGTAAAGTGTGTTGTGACAGGGGACAGGGAAAGCTCCTCTGAAGTGGTGATTCAGCTAAGATCTAAGTAACAGGAAGGGACAAGCCTCTCCAAGCTCTGGGGTGCTACCCAGAGAGGGGGCAACTATAACAAGGCCACAGGGCAGGGAGCCCAGCAGACAAAAGAAAGAAGAAAGGCCAGTATCTGTGCCCTCTGCCCCTAGCTTGACCCAGCTCATGCCTCCCTTTGCTTAGGTCTCTGCTTGCTGTCCGCCTCTCCCAGAGGTCTGCCTGGCCACTCCTCCAATGGCAGCTGTGCCCCACCTGCGCCCCACCTGCTGGGTTTCCTTACATCCCTGTCATCCCTTAGCCTGCACATTTGCCTGCTGTTACTCTGTCTTCTCACTGGATCACATGCCCCAGTGATACAGGGTTCCCCTATTCAGGGCTATATAAGGACACCCCCTCCCCCTTCCCCCACCTCCACCCCCATACCTGCCATTTTCTAGGCCTGGGAAAACAGGCTCTTCCAGACTGATTCTCTGGACCCAAACAAGATCACAGAAGAGCCTTCTGATCAGTATCTCATCTGGGTGGCCCCTCCTGGAGTTGAAAAACATACACCCTCCAGGCCTGACTTGAGAAAGGAACTGCGCAGACCAGACCACATTCCTTTGCTAATACATTCAGTTGCTAATCAACATTAGCTGAAGGTTTTCTGCCTGCGGCCACTGGCCAACTGTGACATAGATTTCCAAGCCTCCCTGCTCACAGGCAGTATATGAACCTGTAGACAAAAGGCCCACATGGGCTTTCCATTTAGGTTCCCCACCTTTGATGCAGAAGGTTCTGTTGACCTTTCCCTTCTATTTCTCTCTCTGTTTATAAACTCTGCCCTGTCACTTATCCACCTGGTCTATGGTTTCATTCTTTATATCCCAAGACAATAGGACTCAACACAGAGAAATTCCAGCAACACTGGGAGGTCAGAACCTTTGTTTTGCTCACTGTTGAGAGCCCAGAGCCCAGCACTGTGCCTAGCATGTGATGGAACTCCAGGATTTGCTCAAGACAGCTGGAGGGAGATGGTAGACAGGGTCTTACTGGTTGCAGGAGGGTTGAGTTTTATTCTACACTATAGGCCTGAGCCACTGGGGGGGACTGAGTAGATACAATATGACTGACTCTATGCTCTGACAAGACCCCTCTGGCAATGAAGTGTGGCTTATAGGGGGCAGAAAGGAAAAAGGGGCCCTTCTGGGAGTCCACGTCACAATCTAGGGGAGGGAGAAATGTGGGTAACTCAGACCCTGACTCCACAAGAGCCACCCTTGAGGCAGCTGGAGGGGGTGGAGCTGAAAGTGCCAGTCAGTGGCACCCTGACCAGCAAATGCTGCCCAGGGGCAGGAGCAGGTGGGCAGATAATGCCTGTTTGTCTCTCAACACATAGAGAGCCACAATCACTGTGGGAGGAGGGCCGGGCAAGTGCACAGGGGCCAAGACGAAACCAAAACTGTAAGAGGCGCAGAGTAGGGCCAAGGAGCCCTGCCCTGGGGAGCCATATCCAGGACTGGGCAGGCAGAGGAAGAAGCAGGTTTTCAGAAGAAGGAGAACCAAGTCCTGTTCCAGGGTGTTCTTGAAGCAACAGGGTGTCCCTCTGCCTCTGCTGTGGAGCAAGCTGTGCTTTAGTGCTAGGTAATGATCTTTTCTTGTGCCTCCTCTACCTTCCTTGTAATTGTGCTCCTGTTGAATGCTCTTGATTTGAGTGCAGTATACACAGTGATTAAGAACCTGGAGCCAGGCTGCTTGGAATCACACTGCAGCCCCACACTCACACACTGTGCACCTGAGAACGAGTTGCTTAACCTTTCTGTATCTTGGAGCCCCATCTACGTGATGGGGGTGACATGGAGAACATCTGTCTTAGAGGCTTATCATGAGCAAGCATTAAATAAGATGGAATATGGAAGGCCCTTCACAGAGCCAGAAGACAAGGAACTGGGGCTGTGCAAGCACCATGCCAGGCCTCTTCCTAGCTGGGGCGTAGGAGGTCAAGGTAGGCTTCTTGGAGGAGGTGACACCTGAGCTGAACCCATGGGAGGAGCCCCCTGACCAAAGAAACTATGCAATCATTACTCAGTCACATATTAACATGCCCCTTTGGGTTAGATCATGGATAGAAGAATTGAATTGCTCACAGAGCTGCTTTGAATGACTTCACAGTCCTACAGGCTTAAGAACTGCTCCATAGGAAAATACCAAAATGTATACAGTAATATCAGAAAATACGTGTGTGTGTGTGTTTATGTGCAGATATGTGCATATACGTATATATAAATGAGCGTGTGTGTTTACATATACATATTTTAATCGTATTAGATCTACTGGACTGTTCAGATCCTTCAAGCCAGAGACAGATTATCCACTATGAGATTTTCATTTGCCTCCATCACTGTTACACTGAGACTTAACACGAGGTTTCTGCCCCTCTGTCCAAGGTTTTTTCTAGGTGGAAGCCATGGACTCAGACAGACCCGGACCCAAGTTGTGTCTGTATCACATTTGACCTTGACCAACTCCTCTGAACCCCTACTCCCTCACCTATGACCCCCTGGAGTTGTTGCTAGGAGTTCTGGCTGAAGCCCTCTGTGAAGGTGTCTAGTACTGTCACTGGCCCATAGAGAGTGGCCAGCAAGTGCCTGTTTCCTCTTCCCTTCTGCCTGCTTTTAAAAGCTGGGGCTGTCTGGACTCAGTAGGATACAGTGTAGCGCCTGACACAGGGATGGAGGTGAACAAATGCTTGAATTGAATCCACTCAGGGGAGACAAACCACCCAGAGAACACAGGTTGATAAACTAATCCTATTTTGGAGTCTCCTGCTTCCCTATTTGATGGAAACCATGATGCTACACTTGGATGACCCTCTCATCTTCCCCAGCGACTGTAAATCCTGGCAACAAGTTATCAGATAACAAATGTTTTTCTTGTGAAGTTTTAGTATTCTGCTGAACAACAAAGGTGACCTTTTGGCCTCATTTATCACATTTCATGATAAAGTCAGGCCTCAGTGATAGGCCAGTTTGGAGATCATAGAAACATCTGCTTTAGAGCAGAAGATAACACCCATTCAAGGCCAGGGCTTCAAACGGGAGAGCTCCATGCAATACACAATCCCAACTCCATTTCCACCACTGATAGACTTCTTTAGAAACGCAGATCTGACTTGGGCCCCAAAAGAGAAAATTAAAACCAGAAACTGAGACACGGATACCATATTTCGTTCAGTGAGGGGTTTTTTTGTATGTGTGAGCGCATTCTAAAAGAGAGAAATGCAAATGTCCTCCTGTAAGGATTCTGCTTTCAAAAAGGTTAAACTTCTCACTAAGCTATTATTCCCAATAGCAAATATTCTGACTTCATAGACTTGTAAATATTTTACTGATGTACATAAAGTTTCGATTTTATAAACAGAAGGGGAGGAGTGACTGGAATTTTTATAAGCAAAAACTATCTGTCTTTTCCACCCTGTATCCCCAGCCACTTGCATGAGGCCTGGCCCATAGCAGATGCTCACTCAATATTTGCCTAACAAATGAATTAAGTCATAACCTCAGACATAATTAATCATAACCTCCACGATCAGTTTGCAAATGTTTTAGAGTCACACTGCACTTTCATTGTGATTGACTGTCTCAACTGTAATAAAATACTAACTGGGTAGCAAATAAATAATAGAAATTTATTTCTCAGCATTCTGAAGGCTGGGAAGTCAAGATCAAGGCATCAGCAGATTCATGCCTGATAAGATACTACTTCCTCACAGACAGCTGAGCAGTCTTCTCACTGTAATCTCACATGGTCGGAGGGGCAAGGGATCTCTCTCAGGTCACTTCTATAAGGGCACTAATCCCGTTCATGAGGACTCTACTTCCATGATCTAATTGTCTTCAAAAGGCCCTAACACTATCGCTTTGGGGTGAGGATTTTAACTTATAAATTTAAGGGGGAACGTAACATTCAGACCATAATCTAGCCCTTTGTCAATGCAGAACCCTAATCAGTTCAAGTCTGATATGTGCAGACTTCAGAACAGACTTTTATCCAAAGAAAAATCAATTCCCTATCTGGGCACAAGTCAAATTCTGGCCAGTCTTATATCCAGGCCCAACATACCTCCCTAGTGTGGGTTAGTTGTCTTAGTTCTCATTTGAGAAACGTCACACACACAGTGAAGCAGTTGCCTTCCATTTATTCTTTGTCGGTCACATGTAGTATCTTACCTGTAGAAATGAATCTATAAAATTTCCAGGAAGACTCCAAAATCAGAACTCTGCACACCTCTAGCTATCTAGTTGTATTGTATAAGAAAGAGCACAGGCCCCACACTGAGGAGAAATCACTGGAAAGAAATCAAAGCTGAGTAGGAACAATCAAGGTTATGGAAAGAGAAAGACCAAATAAGAGTAGGGGGAGATGAACAGAGGAGGGGAACTCAGACATCTGGGAACCATATTTTTTTATATTACATGAAAATTACAGAAACAGCAGCTTTGTGAAGTTAGAAGAGTTATCTGTACCAAGCATCCTTGTAAAATTTCAAGAAAACTGAATTAGCATAAAAATGAGCAATAGGAAATTATTAGGGAAAATCTTATACCAACTTATTAATCTTATATCTCTTATATTAAAAAAAGAATAAGAAGCAGAATAATATCCCTGTAGATAATGGACGCATACCAGAAAGACATGCTCTCAACATAGATCAAACTGAAACCTACTGGATTCATCCATTGGTATACTTCGGGGATTGGTTCCAGGAGCTCTCGAGTTTAGTAAAATTCAGGACTACCCAAGTCCTACACTTGACCCTATGGAACCCATGTATACAAAACTCTTCCTCTGTATACTTGGGTTTTGCTATATTTTTGATCTGAGTTTGGTTGTAAAAATTACTTGTATGAATGGAACCCTGCACTTCAAACTCAGGTTGATTAAGAGGTCAACTATATTTTTGAAAAGGCTAAAAGTCATTTGGGATATGACACAAGACACAGAGGAAAAGCAAAAATTAAAGTTTCCAAAAACTAAACAAAAAAAAAAAGAGAAAGAAATAGACCTCAAGAATTAGAAACAGAAAAGAAAATCATTTCAGAAATAAAGCTAAAAGTAGAAGAAACACAATAGCAAGCAAAACAACTAAAAATGCCTTACAAAAATGGAAGATAAAACATAGAACATTTTTTAAGTACAAAATAAAAATAAAAGAAAGGTAAAAATTTGAGAAAGTATGACAAATATTGAAAATAATCAAAGAAGATTCAATGTACAGATAATTCAATAAGATTCAATATATGAATTCAATATTCCAGGAGACACTGGAAAATAAAACAAAAATAAGGGAATAGAAAATGCTTAAAAAAAAAAAAAGCAACCCTATGACTCAAAAACATTTTTCTGAAAAACAATAATTTGAAGCTAAATATCAAAAGAACATATTGTATACCTAAGAATATTGACCAAGAACAATCAACACCAAAAAACAGTCTATTAAAACCACAGAATTTAGGCTGTGTATGATGGCTCATGCCTGTAATCCTAGCACTCTGGGAGGCCAAGGCAGGTGGATTGCTTGAGCTTAGGAGTTCGAAACCAGCCTGAGCAAGAAAAAAACCCCATCTCTACTAAAAAGAGAAAAAAACTGAGGCGAGAGGATTGTTTGAGCCCAAGAGCTTGAGGTTACTGTGAGCTATGATGCCATAGCACTCTACTCAGGGCACCAGAGTAAGACTTTGTCTCAAAAAAAAGAAAACAAACAAACAAAAAATCACAAAGACTTTAAGGAAAAGTCCTTTGAAAGCTTAGGAACAAATAACATGTGACTTATAAAGTAAAGAAAACTACATTATGTCAGAATTTTTAAATAGCATTAATTTTTGCCAGAAAATGGAATAACTTGAGATATGCAAAGGAGAAAATGCAGGTTAAGGGTTTTAGATCCAAGAAAATAAATTTTCAAGAAGAAAGGATATAGGGCAGCGCCCATAGCTCAGTGGGTAGGGGGCCAGCCACATACACTGAGGGTGGCACATTTGAACCTGGCCCAGGCCAGCTAAAACAACAATGACAGCTGCAACAACAACAACAAAAATAGCTGAGTGTTGTGGTGGGTGCCTGTAGTCCCAGCTACTTGGGAGGCTGAGGCAAGGGAATAGTTTAAGCCCTAGAGTTTGAGGTTGCTGTGAGCTATGACACATGGCACTCTACCAAGGATGACAAAGTAAGACTCTGTCTCAAAAAAAAAAAAAAAAAAAGAATAAAGGGTATAGCCTGGTGTGCAGTGGCTGCAAACAGCAGCCTCCTTGGTAGTATATGCAGCCTGTTGCTTGTATAGGTTATTCTAAGGCACCTTGGAGACATTCCTTTCCAATATGTTTATGTGTTAGACCTTGTGCTGTCTCCAATCTAGGCTCCAGACAGGTTTGCATGGTGCTTTAGAAAGCCCCAGTGCATGGTGGTCAGGGTTCACATTGGCCAAGTCATGTCCATCTGCACCAAACTACAGAACAAGGAGCTTATGAATTGAGGCCCTTCCCAGAGCCAAGTTCAAGTTCTCTGGCTGCCAGAGATCCACATCTCTAAGAAACGGGGTTTTACCAAGTTTAACTCAGATGAATTTAAAGACATAGTGGCTGAGAAGGGTCTCATCCCAGAAGGCTGTGGGGTCTAATACATCCCTAATCATGGCCCCTAGTACAAGTGGTAGGCTTTGCACTCCTGAGGACTTACACTGTGCTGCCTATCATTTCCCCCTACTAATAATAAATCCTACTTCCTGTCCAAAAAATAAAAAAAGAATAAAGGGTATAAAGACAACAAGCTATCATCAACATGCATGAATCAGAAATAAAAAAAAATTTTTTTGAGATAGTCTCACTATGTTGCCCTCAGTAGAGTGCTGTGGTATCACAGCTCACAGCAACCTCAAACTCTTGGGCTTAAGCGATTCTTTTGCCTCATCCTTCCAAGTAGCTAGGTCTACGGGTACCTGCCACAATGCCGGGCTATTTTTTGTTGCACTTGTAATAGTTGTTTAGCTGGCCCAGGCTGGGTTCGAACCCCCCACCCTTGGTGTATGTGACTAGCACTGCAACCACTGTGCTATGGGCACTGAGCTATGAATCAGAAAATATTGTTACTAAGGAATCTATCAGAAAATGAGCTACAGATGACCAAGATGACAAACATCAATAGATTAACTGTGGCTAACATGAAATACATACTTATTTGCAGAACTAAGGACAAAAGAGAGCTTAAACAAGAGAGCTATACGGGCCAGAGTGCATTCTGGCAATAGAGATACAGTACAATGACAAAGCAAAAGGAAGGAAGAAAGGGAAGTACACATAAAAAAATTTAACAGTTTTCAGAAGTCACAATTGGTGGTAATATGTTAATTTTATCATGAGTATTGTGTATGTAGGGTGAGATAATACAAATGCATTGTTATAAGATATTTTAATTTTAATACCCCTTGCATCCTTGAAAAGCAGGGTGCTTGGCATGGAAGAGAGGAGATACAGATATAATAGGAAGAGGTTAAGTTAAAAAAGACAAACAAGGCTGAGGCTGATGCCTATAACCCTCGCACTCTGGGAGGCAAAGCTGGAGGATTGGTTGAGCCCAAGAGTTTGAGGTTGTAGGGAACTATGATAATGGCACCACTGTGCTCTAGCCTGAGTGCTCTAGCAAGACTCTGTCAAGAAGAAGGAAGAAGAAAGAAGAAGAGGAAGAAGAAGAAGAAGAGAAGAGGAGGAGGAGAAGAGGAGGAAGAGGAGGAGAAGAAGGGAAAAAAATCTTTGTAAGCCTGAGGTAGGAAAAAATAATTTATTAGATGGAATATAAGAAGTATGAACCATCAAAGAAAAAACTTATCAATTAGATTTCATTTAGTTAAAACTTTATACTTAAAAAAACACTTTATCTCTACTCAGTAAGGAAAAAAACAGTTTTGATGTGCACATTAAACAAGTGAATTTTATGGAATGTAAATTATTCCTCAATAAAGCTATTAAAGACTTAAAAACAAAAACCAAAAAGATACTAGAAGAAAATAGAGCTTTCTTATTGTTTAAGAAAAAAAAAACTCAAAGACTTTATTAAGAAATTAAAAATGCATGTCTGAGAGTAAATTCTGCAACACATGTAACCAATAACAGATCTGTATTCAGAACATACAGAAAGAAACAATGCAATTTTTTAACAAATGGACAAAAGACGTGAACAGATGCTTCACAAAAATAAAAGATAGATGAATGGCCAATAAAGATTAGATACCACGACACACTCACTGAAACAACTAAAATTTTAAATCCTAAAAATGCCAAAGGCAGACAAAGACGTGGAGCAACTTGGAACTCTCCCAGGTGGGAGTGCATAGTGGAACAATCCCTTTGGAAAACTTTTCAGAAAGTTCTCATTAGGTTAAACCAAATCCCTATCACGTATCTCAGCAATTCTACCCCTAGGCATTTCCCCAAGATAAATGAAAATACATAACCTGAAAAAGATTTAGACAATGGAATATGAGTCAGGAATAAAAAGAACTAGAACTAAACGTGAAAGAAGCCAGTCACAGAAAAGAACACTGTACCTGCTATATGTGTTTGTCTCCATGTGTGTGAAGTTGTGCTATAGGTGAAACCATTTTATATTGATTGAGATCAGATTAGAAGTTGCCTGGTTAGAATGGCCATGGGTGTTTGATCAGAAAAAGGCAAAGAGTAGTTTCTGGGACCCTGGAAATTTTATTTTGATCAAGATAGTGGTCATTTGGGCATGTAACTTGTCAAAACCTATTAAAGTGTGCACTTATTGCAGTGACTTTCGATGGGTGTGCTGTTGGCACACTGATGTGCTATAAAAAATTGTAAAGCTCATTAATTAAATTATTTTTGAAAGAAGTTCATTCAAAACACAGTAAGTATATTCTTTTTTACTTTTTTTTAAATCAACATAATTTAAGTGTGCCATGGAAGTTTAACTATAGGTCCAAGTGTGCCATGAGATAGAAAAAGCTGAAAAGCCTTGACATATGGTATATAAAGTATACCTCAATAAAACTGATTAAAAATAATAGAGGAATAGGATAGTTATATATACATTTGTATAAAGACACGGGTTCAGGAAATCCTAACTAGTCATAACTCTTCTCTGTGTTCAGAAACAATACACAAGTAGCTCCAAGAACCCAGCAGATGAAGATTTATTTATTTATTTTTTATTTATTTATTTTTTTTTGAGATGGAGCCTCAAGCTATCCCCCTGGGTAGAGTGCCATGGCTTCCAACTCCTGGGCTCAAGCGAGTCTCCTGTCTCTGCCTCCCAAGTAGCTGGGACCACAGGCGCCCGCCATAACACCCGGCCATTTTTTGGTTGCAGCCATCATTGTTGTTTGGC
>CAUYQV010132708.1:0-18625 GCA_963574575.1 Galagoides demidoff
TCTTTCTGTATATAGTGTTGGCTCGGTGCCTGTGGCTCAATTGGCTAAGGCGCCAGCCACATACACCTAAGGTGGCGGGTTCAAATCCCCAGCCCAGGCCCACCAAACAACAACGATGGCTGCAACCAAAAAATGCCCGGGCGTTGTGGCAGGCGCCTGTGGTCCCAGCTACTTGGAAGGTGGAGGCAGGAGACTCGCTTGAGCCCAGGAGTTGGAGGTTGCTATGAGCTATGATGCCATGGCACTCTACCCAGGGGGATAGCTTGAGGCTCTGTCTCAAAAAAAAAAAAAAAAATGAATATATAGTGTTTAACTGCTAACACAAAATATTTCAAGAGGGGTATTCTTTCAAGAGTCTCACTGTGTTACCCTGGGTAAAGGGCTATGGTGTCATCATAGCTCATAGCAACCTCAAACTCTTGGGACTTGAGCAATCCTCTTGCCTTATCCTCCTAAGTAGCTGGGATTATAAGCACCCACCACAACACCTAGCTAGTTGTTCTATTTTTAGCAGAGACAGGGCCTTGCTCTTACTCAGGCTGGTCTTGAACTCCTGAGCTCAAGTGATTTACCTGCCTGAGCCTCCAGGAATGGTACACTTACCAGTATGAGGCACCGCACCCAGCCAAAAAGAAAGAGCATTATGTTGTTCATCAGAACAGTATATGTAATATACAAAAAGAAAAAAATTATAATGTAAGTGTCTAACGTGAGAAAAAGTTAATGGATAATTATGTAGCTTTCAGAAATGGACATTTATGTAGCTTTGAAAACAAGCTAACAACATGGAAATACTTTAATGACCTGCTAAATGTAAGGGCAAATAAAAATATTTGTTTATATCATTTCATAATTGAAAATATATAAAAGTTGTACATGCCTCGTTAAAAGGGCATATGTAAATCTAAAAAGTAAATAGTTTGTGACACTGGTCAACCATTTGGTGACAGTACAATTTGAGTGACTTATTCCTATTACTATTGTTAAATACAATATATTTGCATATGAATTTTAGAACTTAAGAGAAACAATTACATGAAGAAAAACTCATTTTAAAATAACATCTTGAGTTAGCAAAATACTGATAATTATTGAAGAAGAATAATGAGTTCATAGGGGTTATTATTCATTACACCTTCTCTTTATTTTAACATGTTTGAAATTTCCCATAATTTGTAGCTAGGCATGATAGCTCATACCAGCTAAGGTAAAAGGACTGCTTAAGCCCAGGAGTTCAAGGCTGCAGTGAGTTATGACAGTACCACTGCACTCCAGCCTGAGTGAGAGTGAGACTCTGTAAAACAATAATGATTTTTAGTAACATCTTGACCAAACATTTGCAAGCAAAAACAAACAAAAAAACACATACTAGGCTCAGCACCTATGGCTCAGTCAGCTAAGGCACCAGCCACATACATCTGAGCTGGCAGGTTCGAATCCAACCCGGGCTGCCAAATGACAATGATGGCTGCAACCAAAAAACAGCTGGGCATTGTGGTGGGCGCCTGTAGTCCCAGCTACTTGGGAGGCAGAGGCAGGAGAATCACTTAAGCCCAGGAGTTGGAGGTTGCTGTGAGCTGTGATGCCACCCCACTACCCAGGGCAACAGCTTAAGACTCTGTCTCAAAAAAAAAAAAAAAACACATATACTAAACGTTTAATTTGGCTTTCTTTCTTTTTTTCCTTTTTTTTTTTGAGTCAGAGTCTCACTATGTCACCCTCAGTAGAGGGCCGTGGTGTCACAGCTCACAGCAACCTCAAACTCTCAGGCTTAAGCGATTCTCTTCTCTCAGCCTCCCAAGTAGCTGGGACTACAGGTGCCTGCCCAATGCCCAGATATTTTCTTTCTTTCTTTTTTTTTTCTTTTTTTTTGTAAGAGACAGAGTCTCACTTTATTGCCCTCAGTAGAGTGCCACGGCATCACACAGCTCACAGCAACCTCCAACTCCAGGGCTTAGGTGATTCTCTTGCCTCAGCCTCCCGAGTAGCTGGGACTACAGGCGCCCGCCACAATGCCCAGCTATTTTTTTGTTGTAGTTTGGCTGGGCTGGGTTTCAACCCACCTCCCTTGGTATACTGGAGCCAGCGCCCACCCACTGAGCCACAGGCGCCACCCACACCCTGCTATTTTTTTGTTGCAGTTGTCATTGTTGTTTAACTGGCCTGGGCTGGGTTCAACCTCGCCAGCCTTGGTGCATGTGACCAGTGCCATAACCACTGTGCTACAGGCAGTGAGCCTTAATTTAGGCTTTCAATCTACTATCACATGCCTAGGTTTTTTTGTTTTTCATTTTTTTTTGAAGAAATAGGTTCTCACTATGCCACCTAAGTAGTCTTAAACTCCTGGCCTCAAGCCATCTTCCTATGTCAGTCTCCCAAACTGCTTAAATTACAGGCGTGAACCACCACACCCAGCACACATGCCTAGATTTTTTAAAAGGAGAGAGATGTTTCACCAATAACTCTAAATTCCTATTTTTAGAACCTTATATGGAAGCAATAAAATCTGCCTCAGAGGCAGTTCTTTCTACAGCATTTCCATTAACAATAATTTTCAAGTGGAATATGCCAAGGGATCCAAATCAGAAGGGAACCTCTAAACAGCAAAAGCTTTATTCTCTTCCATCAAACTTTACAGTTTCACTCTAAGCAAAAGGTCACATAACAAAATTAGGTATGACAGACACGAGAGGGCCATTTTTTCAGAAGAGTATGGAGAAGAGGGAGAGCCCCAGAGAAGATGAAAGGAAAGAGAACCAGATGGGACACAGTCTTAAAGGTGAGCAAGGGTGCCACCACACCTAATAATCCTGTATCATTGCTCCGGAGGTTCCAAAGGGCTTTCACTGCTCGTCTGGCCACCCACTCAAACGTGGAATCCCCCAGCAGTCGGCTCAGAATCCCAAATTCCACCAGGAGGGAACCAGCTCCCGCCGTGCACGTCTCATTGTTGCTGTCAGGAGGAACTCCTGTCTTTAGATTCACCTGGGGACAGGAAGAGACAAAGGCTTTATGGCAAGACTCAAGGAATCTACACAGCTGAAGAGGCCAGGTCACAGAATGATGAAAGCTCATCATGGTGAAAGTCAGCCTGCTGCCTCCCAAGATACACCTGAGATGAATATGAGAATTAAATTTAAAAGACACAGATGGGCGCAGTGACTCACGCCTATAATCCCAGCACTTGGGAGGCTAAGGTTGGGAGGACTGCCTGAGCTCACAGGTTCAAGACCAGCCTGAGCCAGAGCGAGACTTTGTCTTTAAAAATAGCTGAGCATTGTAGCAGGCAACTGTAGTCCAAGCTTACTGGGGAGGCTGAGGCAAGAGAACACTTAAGCCCAGGAGTTTGAGGTTGCTGTGAGTTAAGACACCATGACACTCTCTACCCAGGGTGACAAAGTGAGACTCTGTCTCAAAAAAAAAAAAAAAAAAAGTAAAAGACACAAACAAGGAAGTAAGAAGACCAGACCCTGGTCTTAATAAAAGCCAAGTCTTCAGGGAATAATTTTAACCCTATTCATTAAATCACCTCTTTCTGGCAGGTTTTCTTCATGGTTGCACAAGCATCAGGCTTTGGGGTTAGAGACAAAGCCACACTGCAGGATCACTTGTAAATTGTAAGTGAGCTACCATAAACTCACTCCTGCTCAGCAAACATAAACAAACCTCAGACTGGGAGAAGGGGAGGCATAGCCAGAAAATGACAGCCAGTTTCATCACAGAGGCCCTGGGTCTGGCAATTCTCTGCTGGTTCTAAGGGGCTGACTCAGTTCCCAGAGGAGTTCTGAGCTTGACAAATCATATTCTACAAAGACATAATCTTATTCCAGGTCTTGGCATTTGAATCAGCATCTAACTTGCTGGTCTGTGCAGACTCTTATTTGGAAGATTCATGTGACGCACTCAAAAGAACATTCACTGAGCTCCCACAATATACATGTGAGGATCTCTGGGGAAATATGCCCAAGTCAGAAATGATGACAAATTCCCCACACTATTTTGTAGCAGAGAACATAAATCACAAAAGAACTAAAGAAGACTGAACAGGGCAGCGCCTGTGGCTCAAAGGAGTAGGGCGCCAGTCCCATATACTGGAGGTGCTGGGTTCAAACCCAGCCCGGGCCAAAAAAAAAAAAAAAAACTGCAAAAAGAAGACTGAACATAAGAACATAAATTCCTTTTTTTTTGGAGACAGAGTCTTACTTTATCACTCTCAGTAGAGTGCTGTGGCTTCACAGCTCACAACAACCTCAAACTTGTGGGCTCAAACAATTCTCTTGCCTCAGCTTCCCAAGTAGCTGGGACTACAGGCGCCTGCCACAATGCCTGCCTATTTTTAGAGATGGGGTCTCACTCTTGCTCAGGCTGGTCTCAAACCTGTGAGCTCAGGGCAATCCTTTCAGAGAGCCTCAGCCTCCCAGAGTGCTAGGATTACAGGCATGAGACACAGAAAAGAACATAACTTCCTTAAGAGGAAGAATTAAGTCAGATATGTCACTGTATTCGCAGCATACAATAAGTGCTCCAAAATACTAAACAAATTAAAAAACATTTCTATTATACTTAGGGTCAAGTTCTCCCAAAGATACTGCTTTCCCTCTTTTCTCTTAGCACCATTCCTTCCCCTGAATAAATTAATAAAGAGTTACAATTCAGGAAGATGGTGAAATGTCAAACACAAAGGGTCAAACCGGTCTACCTACCCGAGGATAAGGGATCCCTGTCTTGGTGTTTTCAAAAGCAGGGAGGAGCCGCACAGCCAGGTCATGGGCCATGTGCAACAATTCATTATCATAATCCTTAATAGCCATGTCACCAAAGGGCTGCTTGGAGTCAGTAATTATTCTGTGGGCAGAAAGGAGGCTTCCCAGGACCCTAACAACAGGAAGAACAAAAAGATAATAAAATCACGTTGGTTATAAATGCACACAATCCAATTTAGAAGGATAGAAGCATCTCTATTTCCTCATGAAACTGCCTGGAGTCAGCAAGACTTGACTTAATAGTCTTTTGAAGTCCTTTCCAGCTCTACTAAGAAATAACTGATTGTTAGTTAACCACATTACCAAACAGGAGAAAGGGAAGCTGGGGCTACCAAGAACAAAACTATTTAAAGTATTTTTTTTTTCCTAGAGGAAGCGTCTCAGTTTGTCGCCCTCGGTAGAGTGCTGTGGCGTCACAGCGACCTCCAGCTCTTGGGCTAAGGCAATTCTCTTGCCTCAGCCTCCTGAGTAGCTGGGACTACAGGTGCCTGCCACAATGCCAGCTATTTTTTTGTTGCAATTTGGCCAGGGCAAAGTTCAAACCTGCCACCCTCGGTATATACTGAGCCATAGGTGCCGCCCAAATTATTTAAAATATTAACATTTTCATTTCTTTTTTTTTGTAAAATACTAACATTTTTGGTTAATCTGAATCTTAAGGCATTAGGAAAGACTGGTATACTAATTGGGCGTAAGCTAATTATTCTCAGAAGAAATAGTCTCCATTAGTATTATTAAGTTACTCTTGATTTATTTCACTTGGGGGTGAACTTAGTCATATAAGAGACTGAGAGAGAGGCAAGACAAACTCAGTAACTTTTGTAGTTCTGGGTGCCAAAATAACTCATGAACTTCATCATCTGGTAAAGAGCCAAGGTGAGAAAGAGGAGGAAAAAGAGGAGGAGAATGAAGGAGAAAGAGGGTGAGGATGTGGGGAAAATGACCTACTCAGAGGTAGGAGGCTACAAGCTCAAACAGATGTCCCTGTAGACCAGTGGTTCGCAACCTTCCTAATGCCCTGACCCTTTAATATAGTTCCTGTGGGTCATAACCCACAGGTTGAGAACCGCTGCTATAGACCCATGGATGTTCCATTCCAATGATCTAAAGTGGACTATGACATTTTTCAGAACAAATGTTTTCATAACTTTAAATAAATGTTACATCTATAAACTGGAATGTTATGTAGTTATGCAATTTTCAGAAAATTTAAATTAAACACAGGAAAATAGCCACTATATATCAAACTAAAGAAAGTAACATACAAAACTCAGCACAGAGTATGATCCCACTACATTAAACAAAGAGAGAGAGAATAATGAAAAAAGAAACATACCAAAATGGCCAACAGTAGTCTTCTGGCAGGCGCAGTGGCTCACACCTATAATTCTAGCACTCTGAAGGCTGAGGTGGGTAGATTGCTTGAGCTCAGGAGTTTGAGGCCAGCCTGAGCGAGTAAGACCATGTCTCTACTAAAAATAGAAAAACTAGCCAGGTGTTGTGGCAGTAGCCTATAACTCTAGCTACTTTGGAGGCTGAAGCAAGAGGATTGCCCAAGCCCAAAAGTCTGAAGTTATAGTGAGCTATGACACCATTGCACTCTATCCAGGGTGATGGAATGAGACTCTATCTAAAAAAAGACAGTGGTGCCTGTGGCTCAGTGGGTAGGGCGCTGGCCCCATATACGGAGGGTGGTGGGTTCAAACTCAGCCCCGCCAAACTGCAACCAAAAGAAAAAAAAAAAGAAAGAAAGAAAGAAAAACAGCTGGGAGCGTTGTGGCAGGCACCTGTGGTCCCAGCTACTCAGGGGGCTGAGGCAAGAGAATTACCTAAGCCCAAGAGCTAGAGGTTGCTGTGAGCTGTGATGCCACAACACCCTACTGAGGGTGACGAAGTGAGACTCTTGTCTCTTAAAAAATAATAATAAAAACTAAAAATAAAATCTAAGTGACTTTTTCTTCAGTCCAAAATGTGATTGCTTTGAAACATCAATTATTTCAGTTTTGATAAATATAAAATGAACATGAAAAACACACACTGCATCCATTAAGTCTATAGGGACTCTTTACCTGGATTTTGGAGCTAGGGGACCCTCATGAGAAATTTTGTCCACATACACACAGAGAGACACAAAGCCTTCAATCCATTTTATCTATGATTTTACCTTATTGTGGCCTCAAAAACTTGGACGGTGGAATCTCTGTCAAATGAAACTGTCTCAATCACCAACTTGACTGCTTTCTGGAACTCAGATGAATTTCCCATTACCTTTAAAAAGAGGAACACAAGTCATTACAGCAGCTTGAAGTGAAACCAGGGCTATATCCTCTCAGCCGCCTGGCTACCTCACCACAACGTCTATGCGTGGTTTGCCGTCATGCACGTAGAAGCACAAAAAATAAGAAAAAGCAGTTTCCTCAGAATATAGTTCAGTATAGATGGCAAGCCCACTTCCCCCAACTTAAGAGTCCTGTTTTAAGTGGCAAAACTGTGAAAACAATCCTTCATAAAATCACTGGTATTCCTCACCTTCCCATTCTACCTCCTGAAAACTTCAGTGTAATCTTATCTAACATGCAAGGCATTGCAGTTCCTAAGCTGAAATGGGTAAAAATAAATCATCAAGTTACGAAAGAAAAATTGGACTTTGCCTCTGCTCCTCAAATAAATCAACAGCTTGAGTGTTTGGTTCCAAGGCGACCAAAACATCTGGAACATTGAATGCACTTGTTGCTCGTTATCCAGCTGTCTAAACACTTTCGAGAAATGATAGTAATATCTTTTGGGAAAAGGTATAAAATTAGTGACACTTAAAACATACAAATCAAAGAAAATAATTAGAATTTCATTCCTATTTTGAATATGTGGATATATTGTTATTCCAAGCTACTCTCTTTTGTATGATATGCTAATTTGGCACAACATTTTATATATTAACCTGAGTTGAACTTATTTCATTCTATTCAAAATTTTATTATAATCCTGGGACTACAATGAGTCTCAAGCTGTCGCTCTGGGTAGAGTGCCATGGCATCATAGCTCACAGAAACCTCAACTCACTTGAGCAACCTTGGGCTCAAGTGATCCTCTGGCCTCAGATTTTCTATTTTTAGCAGAGATGAGGGGTCTCGCTTTTGCTCAGGCTGGTCTCAAACTTGTGAGCTCAAGCAATCTACCCAGCTCAGCCTCCCACAGTGCCGGGATTACAGGCATAAGCCACCACATCCAGCCAAAAATAATATTTTTAAAAACCCAAATAATTTCATCAGATTCTCATTACTTAAATATGTCAGATTTCCTAACATTTACTGTTCTGCTCTTTTTTTCTCCACTCATTGCTATTCTGTTACAAAACACAGAGTAAGTAGGATTCTTTCACTTCTTTCTTTTTAAAAGATTATGCAATAATGCTACAAATTGCATTCAATGGTCAGGAGATTGTTATCTCCAGAAAGTTTCTGCAGCACATCTGTTAAAGTCTGTTTAAAATGTTAGCAAAAGAAAACGAAAACCTCAACTTAAGTAACATCTGAACCACTGACACATTAAAGGCCGGATATTCAACAATGAAAACCACAGAAATGGGTCTGTTTCCTTACAGATGTTCACTAGAAACAGTATCTCCTGCAGCTAGCTGTAGGTGCTGATAGGATCTCAGGTCAAGTGGAGGATGGTGAAAGAAGCCAACAACTCTTAATTACATCTTGTAATTTACCACTGTGGGCAGATAACTACAGAGCCCAGAGTAACCAGCCTATAAAGTCACTCCCTAGTTTAAGAAAGGCTGGATTGGGCCTGTGGCTCAAAGGAGTAGGGCACCAGCTGGAGGTGGCAGGTTCAAACCAAAAAAAAACTGAAAAAAAAAGAAAGAAAGGCTGGATTGGTGGATGGGACAGAAGAGTTAAATAGGGTTTTATCTGTGTGTTTTGTTTTGTTTACTGCAGGACTTCTCAGAGCCTTTAAAATGGTGATGTGCATTGTGGCTTTTCAATAACAAGACAGGGAGTATACCCTTGAAATCTGTGTTGGAAATTCATTCCTTGAACAAATATTTGCATTCCTTCTATGTACCAGACACCATTAAGTGTGGGAGAAAAGTACAATAAATAACAGAGATAAGGTCTCCATATTTAATAAGCATGGCAGGGGGATAAAAGGACACAATGCGGGGGAAGAACTTAGGGCAAAGGGTTAACTTTTATACGCTTGTGAATCTTAGGACTTTTCATTCTGAGCAACACTTGTAGGCTGAGTCAGCCTCTGGTATCTTCACTAAGTTAGCTTTAATTAGGCTGCATGTACTTGTACTTGTCTGGGCACATTTTGATCGGTGATGGTGGATGACTTCAAGGGAGCAGCAATAACTTTATAACATACTGAGAAATGAAGTTGCTCCACCTATAGCCTTAAAGAATGAAATCCAATGCCCCCAATTTCCTATCAGACCAAGGGCCCAGTCCTATTTCTGCTGCTTATTTGTAAAATGAGAATATAATTCTTTCCAAGTTCTAGAAATGTTACCACTAGCAAGACACTGGACAAGGACTTGGTGCCTATAGCTCAAGTGGCTAAAGCGCCAGCCACATAACTCCAGAGCTGGCAGGTTTGAACCCAGCCTGGGCCTGCCAAACAACAATGATAATTACAACCAAAAAATAGCTGGGTGTTGTGGCGGGCGCCTGTAGTCCCAGCTACTTGAGAGGTTGAGGCAAGAGAATCGCTTAAGCCCAGGAGTTGGCGGTTGCTGTGAGATGTGAGGCCACCGCACTCTACCCAGGGGAACAGCTTGAGGCTCTGTCTCAAAAAAAAAAAAAAAGACGCTGGACAGGTATAGTACACTTAGCTAGCACTATCCAATGCTAACTCCTAACAGCTTTATACCCTTCTATGGAATGTTAAAAGAAACAAGAATAAATTATTAAATACAGATTTGGGCCAGACTGCTGTAGGAATTTTCTCATGATAAAGGCTTACTGGACAGTGAAGGAGAGCAAAGGGGTTGTAAGTTCACCTTCACTAAGGAGATGTGAAACCAGTGCTGAGCTGGAATACAGTCCCTTGGAAACTGTACCAAGGAGCAGATGAGGCACAGACACAGCCTGGTAAGAAGTACCATGTCCACAGCGCCTCACTGTCTTCAGGGTGCTGCTGCTATTGGTTCAAAGGTCTCCAGTGCCCCACAGTCAAGGAGCAAAACCAGTGGATAAGGAGGTAAAGTCATTCCCCAAGTTGGCAGCTCAAGCACGTAATGGAGCATCCAGCAAGTAGCAAATAACAGAGGTGTTTGTATAGAGAGCTCCATATAGCAGCAGAACAAGCTGGCATCAGAGCTTAGACATGCTCCTATGAGCATGATAATATTTCAGGGTACCAACCAACCTGAGATTCTCTGTCTTACTCCTGGAATATTGTCTTTAGTAACTGTCAATACTAATGAGATTCTCTAAGGATTCCTTTAGAGCAACAGTTCTCAACCTGTGGGTCATGACCCCTTTGGACTGTATTAAAGGTTTGTGGCATTAGGAAGGTTGAGAACCACTGCTTTAGAGAATAAGACACCGAGAAACTGGCCAGGCACAGTTAGCACAACTAACCAAGCCAAGAAGATTGCTTGAGCTCTGGAGTACAGGACCAGCCTAAACAAGGACAGAGACACTGGTGATGTGTTATAGGAAGCCAGAACAGCTGAACCACTAGGCATCAGTTCTGGACCTTGTAACAGAGTCTTTTATAAATACAGTAGAACTTCTGTGAGTTGACCACACAAGGAACTGTAACAAACTGGTCAATAGATGGAGATGGTTAACATAAAGAACTAGACCTACTGCACTGGTACATACATGTGGTGCATGTCCAGGCCATGAAAATCAGGTCAACTTAAGGAGATGGTCAATGTAGGGAGGTGGTCAACTATGGAGGTTCTACTTTGCCATGAAAGCTATCAATACATTTTGTTCTCCAGAATTCCCATTGCTAGGGGAAACATGGGGTAATCAACTCTAAAACGTCTTAATTTTTTTAAAAAAAAGCTGCTGAACACTTACTGCAAGTGTATCCAATGCATCAACAAGAGTCAATGAATAGTTCCCTAGCACATCATTGATGTTCAGATTTGAACTGAAAAAGAAATAAAATTAAAATTAAACAAAGGTACTTTATCTTAGCAGAGAAAAAAGACAATAAACACCCATCAGAAATTAAAATTGCCAGAACCCTCACTTATTCAAGAACTAATCACGGATGGGTAAGTAGTACGGCAAAGGTCTTTCTAGTTCAAAAGCAACAACTTCTGTAGCATTATAAGTAGAATCGAGAAACCTGTACTGTAGTGGAAAGAACATCATAGGAAGTCAGTATGCTGCGGGCAGGAGTATTAGCCCTCTCTGAGTAACACTTTTATCAGCATAAACAAACTCTTCAATCCTGTCCAATTTGAAAAAGCTCTGATTTTGCAGTGAATAGGAAATAAAGGAAAGACCCTATTATTTAACCTATCTGTCATACCCTAATACACAACAGTGTATTACACACAAAAAGAAGTTACTCAATGTTACTCAATTATCCTTTGATTGAGGGAATAAATCAACTTCCTTACATTTTTTTCATTAACATCTCATCCACCATCTCGCCTGCTGCACCAGGGAGGTGGAGCACGAGCACATGTGTTAGGACCTGAAAGAGGGTGAACCAAATTTTTTAACTAAAAATTAAAAAAAAAAAAAGTCTCATCCAAAGAATCCCCTTTATTTCCATTGATTCTGAGGTGATGTCTTTCAACATGAACCAAAGCAGGAATTGAGGCCCTCTCCCTTCTCAACCGGAGCTGTGTGAATGTTCCTGCCACACATTTCTCACCCCATCATCAAGACCAAGTTTCCAAATGCCATGAGGCTATGTTAACCGTTTGATGAAAATATTTCAAATTGTATATAAAACCAGCACATTGTACCCCATGATAGCATTAATGTACACAGGTATGATTTAATTAAAAAAAAAAAAGAAAGAAAGAAAGAAAAACCAAGTTTCCATTCTGAAACAATCTCAAAAAAACAATTTCTGAATGACAACAAGGGTACTGCTCCTCAGGCACTCCGATATTGCTTTATAACACTAAAAACAATAACAGAAACAAAAACTAATATATCTGGGAGGGCAGAGATGGAGTAATAATAGTTCATACAGCTTGAGAAATTCTGGGGACTTCATTTATTCCTTGGTCCTATTCTCATAAACCCAGAACACAACTTCAAGTGCTTGGGGAAAAAGGTAGTAAATAAAGAAAAAAGACCGCTGGTTAAAGATTTTATTAGAGACCAAGGTGAAAATGCCCCAGTTTTATTTCCAGCAATAGATGCATTGCTATCTGCTGTTTTCCACATATCCCCAGAGCACTTCATCTGTCTCGCTTCTGCTGAGCAGCATGGCCGTGTTGCTGATGACTTGCTCCCTCAAAGACTTCCTGGGTGCCTCAGCTGGAGTGCAAAGGACCCGATGTGATGTAGCATAAACAACTCCAATATCTAATCTCATTAGAACCTTCGTTTGCCTTGTTTGATGCTGTTATGTCACCTAATCTAGGGCAAAGAAATTATGACATAATTTTTAGATGCATTTTTCAAAAAAAAAAAAAAACAAGCTATGGCGTAGGGACTATCTCATCTCCCACAAACGAGGAAGTCAGCAAACCATAAGGCTGGAAAACTACATCTGCTTCTTCTATTTGTCTATTCTTTTCATTTTCTTTATTTATTTTTTATTTTATTTTATTTTATTTTCAGAGTCTCGCTCTGTCGCCCTCAGTAGAGTGCTATGGCATCACAGCTCACAGCAACCTCCAACACCTAGGCTTAAGTGATTCTCTTGCCTCAGCCTCCCAAGTAGCTGGGACTACAGGCAGCCGCCACAATTGCCAGCTATTTTTGTTGCAGTTGCCACTGCTGTTTTAGCTGGCTGGGGCCGGGCTCAAACCCACCACCCTCATGGGGCTGGTGTCCTACTCACTAAGCCACAGGTGCTGCCCTTGTTGATTCTTTTTAAATAATTTTTTTTTATTTTGTTTAATTTATTAGTGCTCCTTTATTTACAAGTTGGTCTAGAACTATGTAGGCAGAAACATACGTGGACATACACAAAATACATCTAAATATATACAACTGCATGCACACACACACCAAATTACAATAGAACTTTTTAAATAAATTGATATAATGGCAAAAGGTCCCCTCAAGGAAAGAACTATGGATTCAAATCTGCCTCTCAAGGGCAATACCAGCCAAAAAAGATACAAGAAATGCCAAAGGTTGGAGCAGAAGTGAAAAGAAGAAAGAGAAATCCTCAATGCTCAATTCTGTCAACTCGAGAACATTCTGTTGGGTGGACCTATCTACCACTCAGAAACAAAGGGTGAGCTCTGACCACTCATTTCATCAGCCAACAGTTCCCTCCTCATTAAGCCCCAGTCTAGATACTGACACAGAGAACATGCAACTACTTGCTCCTGAATGACGCCAGCCCCTAGCCCTCTCCACCTGCAGCCTATTCTAAGTTCTGAGCATTGTACTCCTTCCTGTGGTTTAGTGTGCCTTTTCTTTCAATCTCTAACTAAAATGGACCCAGTTTTTAAAATTCTTTTTTTTTTTGAGACAGAGTCTCACTTGTCACCCTTGGTAGAGTGCTGTAGCGTCACAGCCCACAGCAACCTCAAACTCTTGGGCTCAAGTGATTCTCTTGTCTCAGCCTCCCCAATAGCTGGGACTACAGGCCCCCACCACAACACCCAGCTAGTTTTAGAGACGGGGCCTCACTCTGGCTCAGGCTGCTCTCAAACCTCTGAGTTTAGGCAATCTACTAGTCTCAGCCTCCCAGAATGCTGGGATTACAGGCGTGAGCCACTGTGCCTGGCTTTGAAATTCTTCTTGATATAATCAATGTCCAGTCACTGATGAGCTGCCACAGTAAAAAGAAAAAGGGGGAAAAAAAGTATTTGTAATAACTATGCAGTTCCTTCCTTCCACTCTAGACAAATCCACTCTAAGATCTGGGGTATTCATTAGAACATTTAAACTCTTTTCTACTAAATAAATACGACATACTCTTTCAAAATGTGCCAAAATAGAAAAAAAGAAAAAGGGGGAGAGAAATGAGAGGAAAAGCTAGATTCTATAAAACCTTCCAGTAACAGTATGGCATTATTATGACTCCCTTTTATGCCAGCCCACTATGCAGGCAAGATCCGTTCTTTGTCCATAGATACTCTTGTCAATGCCCAGGTAGACCTGATACCTGTAAGTGTCTTAGGCCAAGAACTCAACCTCTCATAGGAGGATCAAAAGTGCACATTTTTCCACGTGGCCAGCTGGCTGATCCACAACTAAACTCTCTGCCAAATTCACCACGTGTGAACGTACATGACACTCCACTGTGAATTTTCAAAGATCCTATCACCTCAAAGCAGAAAAGATAAAAAACCAGGGCCTCTGATAGAAAATTTTCAGTTATGACTCGGTGCCCATAGCACAGTGGTTATGGCACCAGCCACATACACCCAGGCTGGCGGGTTAGAATCTGGCCCGGACCAACTAAAACAATAACTAGGGCGGCGTCTGTGGCTCATTGAGTAGGGCACCGGCCCCATATACCAAAGGTGGTGGGTTCAAACCCGGCCCCAGCCGAACTGCAACCAAAAAATAGCAGAGCGTTGTGGCGGGCACCTGTAGTCCCAGCTACTCGGGAGGCTGAAGCAAGAGAATCGCTTAAGCCCAGGAGTTGGAGATTGTTGTGAGCAGTGATGCCAGATTGGAGATTGCTGTGAGCTGTGACGGCACATCACTCTACTGAGGGCAACAAAGTGAGATTCTGTCTCTACCAAAAAAAAAGAAAAAAGAAAATGATAACTGCAAGAAAACATAAATAGCCAGGCATTGTGGTGGGTGCCTGTAGTACCAGCTACTCAGGAGGCTAAGGCAAGAGAATCACTTAAGCCCAGGAGTTGGAGGTTGCTGTGAGCTGTGACACTACAGCGCTCTACCAAGGGCAACAGAGTGAAACTCTATCTCTACAAAAAAAAAAAAAACAATGATAACTGTAAGAAAAAAATAAATAGCCAGGCATTGTGATGGGTGCCTATAGTACCAGCTACTTGGGAGGCGGAGGCAAGAGAATCACTTAAGCCCAAGAGTTGAAGGTTGCTGTGAGCTGTGACGCCATGACATTCTACCAAGGGTGACAGCGTGAGACTCTGTCTCAAAAGAATAAACAAAAAGAAAAGAAAAGAAAATTTTCAGTTATATAGATAACAAAAATCAATTATATGTGTTTCTAAAAAGATCTCATATATAGGGTAGCACCTGTGGCTCCGTGGGTAGGGTGCCGGCCCCATACACCAGTGGTGGCAGATTCAAACTCAGCCCCAGCCAAACTGCAACAAAAAATAGCCAGGCGTTGTGGCAGGTGCCTATAGTCCCAGCTACTTGGAAGGCTGAGGCAAGAGAATCGCCTAAGTCCAGGAGTTGGAGGTTGCTGTGAGCTGTGATGCCAACCAAGCACTCTACCAAGGGCAATAAAGTGAGACTCCGTCTCTAAAAAAAAAAAAAAAAAAGATCTCATATGTACCTAACCTAGTGCGGGTTAAACACAGAGATAATATGAGAAACAGTCCCTGCGTTCAAGGGATAAATAGGGTGGAGGGTGGAGAGATGAGACAAAGGGAAACGAAGGTGACTGCACAACAGTACTCAATTCTCAAATAACATTCATATCTGGAAAAGCAGCTCAAAGAAAAGGAACCAAAAGGAGAAATGAGTAAACCAACAAGAATCACCTCTAGGCAGTTAGATGGCGTCACAGAAAAAAGATGTGGGCCTGACTCAGAAGGAGAGCAGGATTCCAGAAAGAAAGGCAGACGCACAGGAGCCCATCCACCTACCCCCAGAGTACCTAGGAATGTGTCCTTTTCTAGGCCAAGGTTTGTTTTGCTTATTAATTTGAGAACTGCATTTTGTTTTAACAATATGGTTGAGGAGAAATTGAGAATGGTTCACAAGCCCAAAGCCAGACCTACAGTTATCCATTTGCAAGATTACAAAAATATAATACATCCAAATTTACGCAATGAAACTTTCAAATTGGGCTTGGCACCTGTGGCTCAGCAGCTAGTGCACCAGCCACATACACTGAGGCTGGCAGGTTTGAATCCAGCCTAGGCCTTCCCCAAAACAATGACAATGGCAACAAAAGAATAGCCAGGTATTGTGGCAGACACCTGTAAGCCCAAAAGTCTTAGGTTGCTGTGAGCTATGACGCCTCAGCACTCTACTGAGGGCAACACAATGAGACTCTGTCTCAAAAAAAAAAAAAAAAAAGGAAAAAGAGAAGAAACTTTGAAATCGGATCCCCCAACACAGGGGATGTGAGAGATGCTGACTGCAAAGTCATGTGCAGGTGACAGAAAGCTATTTCTTAGAGTTTTTAGGTTTTATTTTCTTCAAGTTAACTTCTCACTCAACCCCCAGTCAAACAAGAAAGGCAAGATAAGCTTCAAGTTCATAAGACTACCACTAAAAAATAAAAATATTTACCACCCATATTTTGTATCAGTACTTTTAACATAATACTCTGGCCAGGCAAGGTGGCTCACTCATATAATCCTAGCACTCTAGGAGGCCGAGGTGGGTGGATTGCCCCAAGCTCACAGGATGGAGACCAGCCTGAGCAAGAGCAAGACCTCATGTCTAAAAATAGTCAGGCATTGTGGCAGGCACATGTAGACCCAGCTACTCAGGAGGTTGAGGCAAGAGAATCGCTTGAACCCAAGAGTTTGAGGTTGCTATGAACTATGATGCCACTGCACTCTACCAAGGGTAACAAAGTAAAACTCTGTCTCAAAATAATAATAATAATACTCTGAGAGGGTGGTTCAATCTATTTTTTAAAAGAATCATAGGAATAAATCTCATTTGTTTTCTAACTTCTAAGATTTTTATTATAGGTTATTTATTTGGGGAATGTAAATGTGCCCTCCTATTTTGAAAGCCAGAATGACAAAGCTCTGGTTGTAAACTTCCTTCAAAAATAATATCAAAGTCTGAGATTAGTTAAAGGAAAAGGAATACAAAAAAATTTAACTTTCCCACCCTTTGTAAATGACCAGTGTTGAGGGTCTACTCAAGGCCACCAAAATCCCAGTGCTCCTTCACCTCCTCAAAGACAACAAAGCTTACTCTGGGCACAACACTTCCCAAATGCCACCCCATATCCCCACTATGTCTAACATCTTTCCACAGTAATTTGTCTCAGAGCAACCTGACCTTAACTTACACAGATTGTCAGTGTATAATGAAACCAAAACACTCTTCAGCAGCCTTCATCCTGAAGATGTCAACATGATACCACCACTGGGACCAACAAGCTAAATAAACCACCACTTCACTTCACTGGAGAGGGGCTCCCAATTCCTCAGAGAGTTCTTAAAGTCATTACAGAAAACACTAAAATGTCATCAACTCTCACTCCTAAGACCATAATACTCCCAAGTCAAAGTGTTATCATAATCCCCCATTAAACTGTTTTCTTCAGATCCACTGGGTAAAAGGAAATCATCTGTGGGAGATAATAAAGGCACTTACTGAAAGTGCTCTATCCTTCCTGCAATACTAAGTATTAGTGAGAGGGTAGTGCTTGTGGCTCAGTGCGTAGGGTACCAGCCCCATATACCGGCCCCATATACCTAGGGTGGTGGGTTCAAACCCAACCCCAGCCAAACTGCAACAAAAAATAAACAGGCGTTGTGGCAGGCACCTGTAGTCCCAGCTACTTAGGAGGCTGAGGCAAGAGAATGGCCTAAGCCCAGGAGTTGGAGGCTGCTGTGAGCTGTGACGTCACAGCACTCTATGGAGGGCGATAAAGTGAGACTCTGTCTCAAAAAAAAAAAAAAGAGTATTAGTGAGGAAGCACAATTAAGATCCAAAATATGTACACACTTTGATTAAAACTATGTGAAAAATATGTAGGCACATAGGCAGGAACTGGAAAGAAAGATAAATTAAAAATAACTGTATGGGGCAGCGCCAGTGGCTTACAGGAATAAGGCGCCGACCCCACATGCCAGAGTAGTGGGTTCAAACCCAGCCCCAGCCAAAAAAATAGAAAAATGATAATACCTGTATAGCTCCAGACTTGTAGCTCAGTGTCAGGCACCAGCCACATACACCGGGGCTGGCAAGTTCAAATTCAGCCAGGGCCTGCCAAACAACAGTGACAACTACAACAACAAAATAGCTGGGCGTTGTGGTGGGCACCTGTAGTCCCAGCTACTTGGGAGGCTGAAGCAAGAGAATCGCTTAAGCCCCAAGGGTTTGAGGTTGCTGTGAGCTGTGACACCACGGCACCCTACCAAAAGCAACATAATGAGATTCTGTCTCAAGAAAAAAAAAAAAAACCAACTGTATGGTGCTCCTTTTTTCTTCCCCCAAATTTATCAAGGTTTATTCCTGCTCTAAAAAAAATTGAAATGGAAAGAAAGTACACTTACACAACTACATTTCCTACAATCTGGAAAGACCCAATACTTCTTTTAAAATTTAATTTTTTTTCCTCAAAAACACTGAGGCAGAAAACATATTTTGATATATATATATAAATTTAAATGGCTCAGCGCCTGTGGCTCAATCGGCTAAGGCGCCAGCCACGTACACCTAAGGTGCGGGTTCGAATCCCCAGCCTGGACCCGCCAGACAACAATGATGGCTGCAACCAAAAAATGGCCAGGCGTTGTAGCGGGCGCCTATGGTCCCAGCTACTTGGGAGGTGGAGGCAGGGGACTCGCTTGAGCCCAGGAGTTGGAGGTTGCTATGAGCTGTGATGCC
>CAUYQV010132714.1:0-42997 GCA_963574575.1 Galagoides demidoff
CCTGTGGTCCCAGCTACTTGGGAGGTGGAGGCAGGAGACTCACTTGAGCCCAGGAGTTGGAGGTTGCTATGAGCTGTGATGTCATGGCACTCTACCCAGGGGGATAGCTTGAGGCTCCGTCTCAAAAAAAAAAAAAAAAAAGCCTTTTTGTTTTGGGGACTGATTTAAATGACAGATTTTTACCAAATATACAAATTGCTCTGTACTGCATTACTTAAAAAATACTTATTTTTCTCCTGTTAATGCTTATGAGACAGAACTCTGCTAGTATTGTAGTGAGAGTGACTTTAGGGTACACAAACAGCAGAAAAGAGTAGCAATGGAGGGGCAGGCATGGGAAGTTTACTCTGTAACATGGTACCAAGTAGAATCTCAGTTGATAACCAATAAGAATTTTCTCATTTTAGAGATGGTCAGTGAGTTTTAGAATTCAAGATATTAAATCATTATTTGTTTCTTATTCACTATTTTCCAGAATTATTGCAATTCCACCTCCATAGTCTATAAAACTTCAATATTTGCATGATACTGTTAGTCACGTTTATGTTAGAAGGAAAGTAAAGAAAGAGTGGATCCAACATAGGTCCTCACGTGGGAATGGAGATCATGTTTGATGCTGGAACAATGCTTACAAGCTAGGAAATTACAGAAAAGTGGGCTGCCAACACTGAGGAGTTCCCAGGGTAGGGAGTATTGATGAGAGTTGAAGTGAGGAATTGATCTTGCTATGAGGCAAGATTTAGGCCTTTTTCTTTTCTTCTCTTGCTTTTTTATTATTTTTTAGGTGACACAAATTTGGATGGTAAGTGTGAGAGACTAAATATACAAACGGACCATGGCTATACCATATATAAAATAAAACTTCAACTCCTAATTGGCAGCAACCTGCCCTGCCCAGAAAATCAACCATGAAATCAGCCTGCTGTAAGTCAAGCTTGTAGGAAGCTAGATTGCTATCTCTAATAACAATCTAGAAGCTAGAAGATCTGTAACAATTGGTCCCAATGGCCAAGACTAGATTAATAACTGACAGTTCTCCTAATGTTTATTCTCATATCCAATTTAGGGTCAACCAGAGAAAGTCAAATAAGCACTCTAACCAGTATTGCAGGATGCCACAGTTCTAGTTAGCTTCCCTACCTCTTCCCCATGTCACACAGGGCATATTTAAAGTTCTTTTTCCACTATAAAGCTTTTCCATTCTTCTGTTTGCCAAAATCTTAATAACTCCCTTGTGATAGCAAATTTGCAATGGTTTTTGCTTTTCTCATTTGGTTTGTCTTTATTTCCATAAATGTATGATTTTTATTTAAAGAATGGGTTGAAATGTCTTACCTTACCCTTCCAAAATAAAAATTAATTATGTAATCCGACATTTTTTAGTATAGAAATGGGACACTGGTTTTTGGAAAATGTAATTGACCTGATTTAGATAGTGATTCTTAACTCCCTGTACATTGGAATCACGTGGGGATTTTGAAATAGCTGATGCTTAGGGCCTTACCCCTAGAGAAACTGGAGTAAATGCATACATAAAGATGCATTTTCAAAGATTCCTGGATATTTCTAATGGCCCACAAGAATCTAGAATCTCTGCCTTAGAATGTAGTGAAAACCAAGATGCTTATGCAGGAAATCAAACTCTTTACCTCAACTTTCCACCATTTTGTGGCACTTAAAACCTTTTATCTCAATGTGAAAAAAAAGATAGGCAACCCAGAGAAATACTGTATCATCTTTCCTAGATAGAATTTAAATACAAGCAGCTTTATCTCTTGAACAAATAAGACAAAAGAAAGTAAAAGTGACCTCTAGGTAGTCAACATAGTGTCACTTAATCACAGAGGATGTCTTCAAGGCTTCACTCATAAAATAGGTGTTCTTATTTTATACTTATTTGTGACAGGTTTGTAAATTCAGTTTTCAGATTTACAACCTTTATGAGAAGGGTGATGCTGCATGCCCTGTTTCTTATGATTGCCCTAAAAAGTTAATACTCCAGAGCAGTAGAGGAACTGGGAAACTGAGAAAAGCCACAAAACCCAGGACATGCATAACTTCTTACACTGCACATCTCAGCAGGTCCTAGGGTCACAAAGCAGCCAAGACCATGTTTCTGGGGGAAAAAACTCAACCAATTGAAATATTTACCTGTTATAGATTGGTTAAAGACACCAACTTCCAATTCAGACAACTGGTATTTCAAATGGTATCTTTCTTGAAGTTTTTGCATGCAGAAATGTTTTGAAATTTACTAATACTTTGTTAAGTTTAGATTTAAATACATGAGGAAAACTATATCAGCTTTTGCACCATGAAAAGCCTTACTCACTTCACTGACGTATAGTTTACAAAGACCAATATATCAGGCAAAGCTACAGACTCTGGTCCATTTTTAATTTATCTTCTTCAGCAAATGTCACTTTACCGTGATGTTTTTCTTTTAGAATTTGATCTAGAAAGGGTTCTTGTGATTCATAGCAAGTGAAAGAGTCCTTGGTTATGATATTGTCACTCCTGTTGTTTAAATAAGATCCTCAGAAATAAACTGCAATTGAAGACAACATTCAGTATGAAGAAAAAGTCCTCTATGGAGCCTTGAGTTTCTGTCAGTTCTAATTTTCACAGTTTGTAGTCTAAACTGATAAACCTTTGCCTTTGAATATCCTGCTTGAAGGATGATCATTTGAATGGCACAAAGGCAAATACCAGACAATACGTATATTCATTTTATATTTAATGCTCCTCTCCAGCATACACTTCAGTGAATACTTAGCATTTCTCTATACTGGTCCTTGAAATAAAGTGGCAGCTTCAGTAGTAATAAATGTAACAGAAATAGCCATTTCAGTAAAGATCACAATATATTTGGAACACTGTAAGAATGTTTACCAATGCCCAAAATCCAAATATTGAAAACACATGTGTTGTTAGTTATTATTTTTCATTCAAATATGTTATTATCAGACACCTCTGAGTAGACCACAATTTCTAGTTGCTCAAAGCTAAGCATCAAATATCACCCTTCTTCATCCACAGATTAAGCCAGAAGAGTAAAATTGAGGCATTATTAATTTACATAATTTATTTTTGGTGACTGTCAAAGGGATCATTTAAAGTAGATTGGGGAGGTGGAATCTACTACCTGAGGTGTCTGCCTGCTAGTTAAAACTTGTGTGTGATTGTTCATACCTGGCCACAGGTAATCATAAAGACTTTATATGTGGCAAGCCTCAAATGGAAAGCTGCCATCCCCACATCTGATGTCTCCTAAGGGTGTTGGAAGCAAGGACCCAGGCTGCCCAGGCAGGCTGTATTCTTTGTGCATTCAAATTCCTATCCCCTCCTGCCTCCATTCCTTGGTCTCTATCTGAGACCTTGAGCAGAGATCCTTCTTCATGTGACCCTACCAAGGTTAGGGTTGGCAGTGGGGGCTGGAAGCTTGAAGACACTTTCCTCACTCTGACTCAGTACCCAGCACTTTTCCACTGCCAGCCCTCCTCTCTTGCCTGTCTCCAAAGTTCATAAACTCCCCACCCAGCCTTTTGCAGGAGGCTCCCTCAACAGTGAGGTGACTCCGTGTTTATGCTAATCCACCTGCCTCTCCACCCATGTGCCACTCCATGGAGCAGAATGGAGTGAAGAGAGTTTGGTTTGTATGTGTTCTGGTCTTAGCCACTTGTTTATATCAAAGCAGTGATTAAAATTCTATGTTTTTATCATTTTGCTTCTTGCTTTAACTGCGGTTCTAATACCTAAAACTCAACAATTTCCTTCTCCCCTAGCTCTGTTGAATTATTAATTACTTTTCTTACTTTCAGCATTTTTATCCAGTTTGCAAAGGAGGCTCTTGACAAAGTGTTTCTGCCTTATTGATAAATTTTGAGAATACAACAATCGTCTACTTCATTTCTGCAAGTTTATGAAAGTATGTTGTATTCAAACCCATAATGCTTGTATAGTGTGACTAGCTGGATGTGTGAAATGTCCTTCTTCATCCTGCACTGACAACCACAGTTTTCTTTTTTATTAATTCTACTACCATATTCTCAGTATTCCAATGCTATCCCAGAGCAAACTAAGACCCTTGATTCTCACAATATGCTGAATTTTCATCTTCCAAACCTAAATGTTTCCTTAATTTTGCCCAGAACTATCTACTTTAATCTGTGCTGTTCTCCCTCTATGTATCCGTTACCATAACTGATCAATTTTAATGAGCTATGTAGGAGAGTCTGGTGGACAGTTTCATCTCAGGAGTCTTTCAGCTATGTTTCACCCATTTCTGTAGGTAGCTACTTATTCTTCATCTTCCTAAACCTCAATCTGTATTTACCTGGGAAAGAGTTTAGCATAATTTATACATATAATTATTCCAGATTGAGAAAGAGCTATTGGATGTGTTGAGGTTCAGAAAATAATATTTGCAAGTATAACAGTGCCATACAGAACAGTCTATAAAACCCCTCTCCAATGTGAATTAACAAAGTCATAGTTTCTGGAATTAGGGCATGGAGATCTGCTGGGGACTGTTATTCTGTTTACCACATTACACTTGAAAGGATAATATGTAAACCTAATTAAATCAAAATTAAGGGTATAAATTCAGCATTTTACAAGAAAGGCTTACTGTTAGAACACGAGATTTTTGGAACCCCAATTAATTTCTAATCAAATTTTTATACAAGTTTCTTGGCTCCTCTTTTTCAAAAAGACAGGAAAAGAAAATTAGTTAATTGGCTAAGGTTGATAATTATTAGGAAACTACTTTCTGGCCATTATAAACAAAAAAAGTTATCCTCACCAGATTTAATTAATGTAGGGGCACCTTTCAAATACAGAGCTACTTAATACAGCATCACACCATTCTTACACTATTTATCAATAAATTTATCAATTTATTCCTACACACATTTATCAATCACCTCATTTGAAGGCAAAAAGAAGGAAGGGAAAACAGTTTCCAAACATCGTTAAATATATACTTTAATATAAAAATAAGTTACATGATTTTTTCAATAAAATATTACTTTAAAACATGTATCATAGATATTTTCATGACATCTCATTAGATAAGATTTATATTTTTATAAAATTATTAAAGCTTTTCATAGCCCATCTTTTTCTCCAAAGGATTAAAATAGACTGCATGTTTGAATTAGTACATGTCCTAACCATTAATAGTACTATCTTTAACTTTTAGAAGTATACTGCTTTAATGATAAATTATAACACAAATATCGTTTTGGTTTTTTTTTCTCCACAGTGGATATTGTGGGGAATAAAAAGGGAAAAATCTGCAAATGCTTAGCATTGCCTTTAGATGATGTCTTGGAGCAACAGATGTTGTTAAAGGCACTTAAGAGGTTGAGGACAGGATTATTTCTATTCTTACATTAGAATAGCCTAGGAATGATTCTGGAAACATAGAGATGGCTGACAGAGAGGAGGAGCAGTAAATAGTAAATGGTATTGTAGACATCTCCAGTGTAAATATTAATGAATAAAATAACTACTAATTGTCCAAGAGTTTTTGATCAGAGTTCCCCCCCAAAATAAACAAAAGATAATTACACACAAAGAAACAGATGACTGGGCACACAAAACAAGAACCTAACAACATAAAACTAATGATTTCAGAAAGATGGGATAAGGTACTTAATCAATGGAACATCAGGAGGAAGAGTTATAAATAAATAAATAAATATGTTTGAGGTCTGACAATTAAGTTTGTGAACTTGCCACCATGTGCTTACTTTGGAAGCACTGTACAAACAATTCAATAAGGTTTCCTAATCTTGGTATATCTATGTCCCACAACTGTGTTCATGTTGACATGTATTGATGTCTTGCTGAATGGTATTCATTATTATTGTTGCATTTTTTTGTGTGTGTGCCATTGAAAGAATGTCAGACCTTGAATTATAGTAATAAACAAATATTAAATTTCTTGGTAAACTTGGCAAGAGGGGAAGTGAAATCAGGGATGTGTTAGTCCAAGTTTCTGGGGATAATACCATAAAGAAAATGGCAGCATACAGATGTCTTAAATGTTTTTCTGAGGGGAAAGAGAATGTCACTGATGAATAGAACTCAGGGTGGCAAGTAACAAACAAGACTGATGAACATATTGTAAAAATTCATCAAATTGTGTGTAAAAATCAGCTGACTGTGAGAATCATAGCAGACCAAGTGAAGATCCATAGAAATTGTTAGGAAAATCTTAACTGAAAATATTGGCCATAACTCATGGCTCTTGCACCACATTAATGCCCAGTTCAAGTAGCACTGTCTGTGAGAGACAATTTAGCCAGTAAACAAGTCACTCTATTTGAATACACTCTCTACTCATCTCATCTGACCCCTAATGACTTTCTTTTACCTAAAGATAAAGGAATTATTAAAAATAAGAAATCTTTATGGCGTTCAGGACATCAAGGGTAATATTATGACAGCTTTTATGGCCATACAGAAAAAGAGTTCCAAAATTGCTTTGAAGGATGGACTAGGTGGTGGTATTGATGCATAACTTCCCAAGAGGAGTACCTCTAAGGTTACTATAGTGATATTCAGCAATGAGTTACATAGCATTTTTCTAGGATGAATTCATAAAATTAATTGTCAGGCCTTGTACATGTATGCACACACATGCATATCATATATCTACATGTATACAGACAAATGAACAAACTACATGAAGATCTTGAACATGAAAAATATAATGGTTTAACAAAAGAGTCAACTATTATTCTCCATGGTAGACAAAGACAAATTTGGATTGAAGTATTTTCTCTAATTACATCAGAAAGGAGTAAGGAGATGACAAGTGCAATATAAAAATTGGAAAAAAAAAAAGATAAAGAAGTGGATTTGAAAGAAAGAAAAGAAAGACTTTAATAGTAATTGCTATAAGTCTTGATTAAAACACTACATCTTTGGAAATATTGACTTTCCATTCAGATGCCTTATTAGATTTCTTAAAAAATGATTTTTATGTAAATCAACCCATTTATTTATTTGGTTTTTCTATGTAGGCAATAACATCTGTAAACAACTAAACAATATATCTTCATTTCTGATTCTTTTACTTTTATTTCTACATGAATATAAAAAGATATTCACAATAATCTGCTTATAGGAAAATATTGAAAACAGCTTTCATTCCTTCAGTGAAGGAATAAATCAATTTCAGTAGGATGGAATGCCATATAGCAATTAAAAATAATGATCTGACTTATAAATACCAAAATGGATGGAGTTTTAAAAATAATGTTGAGAAAAATATTGCCAAAAGAGGTATGTGGCAGAATACATTTTAATGCAACATCTTAGAGTAAATGTTAAATATTATTTTTCATGGTTCATGGATTGTATACATATAAGAAATAGTAAGGGAATGAGTTAAAGACATTTACTTTAATATGTTAAAAGTGATGTTTCCTGAAAGAGGAAAATAGAGCTAGGAATAGGGCATAAAATGGATTAAAAATCAAAAATTAAAAGTGAGATATTTATTGGATTGGGCCACCAAGTAAGGAATATTGATTAAAATAATACAATTCTTTCCACTTGATGCCTAGTGCATCAAAATGAAAACAAACCAAATTCAAAGCTAATGAAATAAAATAGGAAATATATAAATTAAAATAAATGAGTAGATTGAATAAAAAAAAAATGAAGGAAAACACATCGAAAAATGAGAGAGGTGTGTGATTATCTTAACAGTTTAATATTTAAAAAGTAGTTAGAGTGAGGTGGCACCTGTGGCTCAAAGGAGTAAAGTGCTGGCCCCATAAGCTGGAGGGGGCAGGTTCAAACGCAGCCCCAGCCAAAAATTGAAAAAAGAAAAAAAAAGTAGTTAGAACGGGTTCTCCTTAGGCTAAAGTCTAAAAAATACATTTGCATATGTATGGGTGATACTGTGGGGATAAAAGGTCAATTTCTCATTAACACCTTCAAAGCTTAAAGAAATGAAATTCAAAATTCTGGTTTTAAATAATAATAATAATAAAAGTCTTAACTTTGCAGCCCACCTAGCTGCATCATTTTTACAAAGCCCATTGGTCAAAATTTGTGATCTAGATAAAATCTCCTTGATGCTCAGAATAGGGGAGAGAGATTGAAAGCTCAGGGTTATAGGTGGGCTATATAAGTTTAAGATAACTCAGTGATGACCAGTATCAGGAACAGCATGAAGGGTGCCAACCTGAGAACTACTTGTCTGCACCAACTCAAAAAGAATGTTATAGAAATACTATTTTTGAATTCAGGTGAAGAAAGTGCACACATCTCATGGAATTACCTGAAACTTACAAAAATAAGTGGCATAGTAGGGTGGTTAAACCTTACTTCTAAATACCTAAAGTAAGAATTATCTCTAAGAATTGGAAGAAGGGGTTTTGAAATGTGCAGTCATACATAGAACAAGCTTTATTTCAGACTTATAGAATAGCAATTTTTCAAATTTGTAGTTTAGACATGTTTTATTTGTGACCATAAATGAAAAAAATAGTAGGACTAGAAGGGCTGACCACACAGCTCATGTTCAATATTAGAAGTACCAGTGTTTTGCAGCCTGGAGAGTTGTTGGCTCCCAATTTAACTTATGTCATTCAAACGATGTTTGTATTCATTGGCTTGTAGGAGGACTTCTGGGGATTTGAATGCCAGGTCTGATTAAGTCACTGCCAAAACTTTACTCATAGACAATCTGGACTGGGACAATTGTTTCCCTAAAGGTTGCTCCTCAGTATTAGATAGGTGGATGCAGGAGAAAAAAACAACTGGTCTTGTTGATCAATAAATAGAATCAAATACAGCTGAAGGGCACCCTATTGGACAAATCTAGGCAATATTTCACTTAAATAAGGCCACCTAGCTGTATCATTTTTACAAAGCCCATTTGTCAAAATTTGTGATGTGGATAAAATCTCCTTGATGATTAGAATAGAGGAGGGAGATTGAAAGCCCAGGGTTACAGGTGGTGTTCCTGAAGATCAGTCTGTGGACCACCTGGTCCATATTCTCAGAGGTGTGCATATTAAATATTCAGATTCCAAGGTCTTATTTATAACCAACTAAAATTCTCTGGAGTAGGTGCCAAAACACACATTTTATAATAAGTTCCTCATGATCTAGAATTCTAACTTAGAGCATTTTAATTTTAATTCAGTAGTCTTAATATTTCCTTATTGTTCATTAAGAGGCGTTCTATAGAATGATTCAAAGTCATTGACTGTTTATTTTAAATGCAAGATGAGTCCTCATATTATACATACACTTCCTGAATGGAAATCTGCTCAGACACTCATGACCCCAGTGCAGTGGTCTGTTTTCATATATTAAAGAAAAATAATTCCATTAAATAGAGTCTTTAGATTTCAAACCTCATGTCTCTTTAAAATGAAAAATGTTATAATATGTAAGAATTCAGACACTTTTAAATAAATTTCATAGGGAAATCTTTTCATTGGGCCTATTATTTGTTAAGAAAGTATTCTGGACACTTTGGTATTGCCAATTTTAGCTATTTAGATGTCACTGATTTATCTTTGAATAAATACTATATGAGACTAGGATGATACTAAAAAAAAATTATAGGACAAGGTGGTTCAGCCATGTTAGCCACATAGAACAGAACAGGTCTAGGAAGCAGAGGGCTGAAATTCAGATTAGATTGAATCAGGGTCTGAATAGATAATGTAAAGCCAGAACATTCATTTCAGAAACTTTGAAACTTCACATACGTTAATTTCTACTAATAAATATTTCAATAAATACCTAAATCATAGAAAGAAGAAAAAAGAATAACTGAAGAAAAAAACAATGGGCCAACCTTCTTATTTGAGACATGTTTTAGTTATTAGAGTTAAACTGAATGTTTTCAAGTATTCTATTTGCATTATTTACAAAAAGTGAAAAAGAAAAATGTAATGCCAAAATATACTAATATCAAATTATAACAGAGAAAGTATAAAGAAATTGAGTTAAATAAAATTTGAAAAATATGAAGTATTAACTAGGATAATTCCATAATGCTAAGAGACAGGTGATACAATTTGTAAGATTCTAAAAGTGAGAAAAAATAAAGTAGAAAATAAGATAAAAAAGATAAAATCATTTATGAACATTTAGAGTTATTTTTTAAAGGGATCAAAAATTATAAGGATAAAATAGCAAAATTAGTATGTAGGAACATAAGACCCATATGGACTAAAAGAAAAATCTAAAATGTATATATGAGAAAGTTGAAACTTTAACACCTTTGAGAACTGAAAACAGTCTTTTAGGATGAAGTGGCTGCAAATCTTCAGAAAAGCTATTTTCTTGGTCTCTGTCTTAGTACCTTCAGTCTGCTATTAAAAAATAACATAAATTAGGTGGCTTATAGTTCTGGAACCTGGGGAAGATCAAGATCAAAGTGTCAGATTTGGTGTCTGGTGGGGAACCACTTTCTGGCCCAAGACTGAGGCTTCTTTCATTGTGTTGGTGTGGTAGAAGGGGTCAAGGCCCTCTTTGATAAAGGGACTAATCCCATTCATGAAAACAGGACCCTCATGACCTAATCATCTACTGGAATTTTTTTTTGCAGTTTTTTTGGCTGGGGCTGGGTTTGAAGCTGCCATGTGTGGGATATGGGACCAGTGTCCTACTCCTTTGAGCCACAGATGCCACTCCATCTACTGGAATTTTATGTTCTGTAATATTATATAATCAGTATATTATAACATCTTCCTCAAATACTGTAATTCTAGCTAATTTTAAAATAATTCATCTAGCCTTCATACACTTTGTTTCTTGGGTAAATATGAAATCATTGCCATATTTTCAGACATACTCTGAGGCATTATTTCAGCTTGCTCATTGGTCACTAATACATGAAGTGGTAGAGATATTATTTTTTGTCTAAGAAAAATGTATATTACTTTGCTTCTTTCTGCCCTTGTGTTTATTACTGTATATTTTAAGAACAGTAAAATAGTAGTAACTTGCATGGCAACTTAATTAATCAAGCTTATTGTACAGTAAAATATAAGGTCATATTTTTTGATGTTTACTAGTTACAAAAATAATGGTACATAATTGCACATTTCCTCACAGCACACTTCAGCCTCTTAAATGAAGAAATAGCACTCTAAGAGCATTTCATACTGTGGAGAGGCCATTTCTTCTTAAAAGGAAGTTTGATACACAATTTTTTTTTTCCAAAAGGGTTTCACCAGAAAATATAGCATACTGAGATGGGCAAAATACAGCTTTTTGCTCCCTCTCGATACATCATTAATGTCAGCTGTTTAAAAATGGATGTATCTGAGCCAGTCTGCAGCATGTTTTGTGGTTGCAAAAGTGTTTAGTGTAGGTATCAGTCAGAATATGATTTGTTCCTGATACCAGATGCTTCCTGTGATGTTTTGTGGAGAGAGTAAAATGAAGGGAAGCTAGATTCTGTTCATTAGGCCTTTCTTTTTATTCAGGTCACAGTTTAAGACCTTCTGACTATGCCTCTTCTGCTCTGATCCACGGATTATCATGTCTGATGGGCAGTGAGTTTTCAACCTCAGTATCATTTGGCCTGATGACTTTTACAGTTTGCTAATGCAGCATTTGTTTTTTCATAGAATATGAGCAGATGGAAGATTTCACTAAGTAATTTGCTTTCTGAGATTAATTCAATGCAAGGAAAACACTAAAGGTCTCCTGTCACTTGTCAACTTATCTATGAACTGAACTAGAGAACTGATACATTTGAAAGTGAATACCTTCAACTTTTTAAGTTTGAAAACTTCTACTGTAAAACTGCTAAAAATCAAGACCAGGAGATTTCAGTGTGAAAGCCAGTCAAACATGATGAAAATGAAATAGTCAAGCTCAACCACAAAAGCTGGTAGGAATTAAGGATAGCAATAGCTCACAGTGATAAATTTGCATACAGCTAAAAATAGTCATTTCTTTTTAACACATTGTAGTCAAATCTGAACGTTCTGCTCACTGGCTTAAGATTTACCTACTTCATAAAGAAGATCAACCCTCATTACCTGGCAGCACCCATCATTCCCCTCAAGTTTACCCTCCTGAATAGGAAAATGCAGCTCCTCTAATCAACTGGAAACTCATTTTCTTTGCTCAGTTATAAGGCTTGTGTTGTTATCTTTCATCAGATCAGCCTAAGTAGTTTTCCAAAATATATTCATAATGTTTTTGTTTATACTTCTTTTATTTTTGTTTATTTCTATCATTGTCACCTATTAGATAATTTAATGTTGTCATAAAATTATTAGTGAACTTGATTTAAAAAGCACAAGCTACAAAACTTAAATCAATTTGATAGTACTTCCAAGTCTGAGAGCTAAAACAACAAAACTCTTGAAAGAAAATATAGAAGTATATATTTGCTACAGTGTTTTAGGCAATGGTCTCTTAGGTATGACACCAAAAGCATAAACAACAACAGGAGAAAATGGATACATTGGACTTCAGAAAAATTAAAAGTTTTTAATAGTATAACCATATGGAACACAATATGGAGATTCTTCAAAAAATTTAAAACAAAACTACCATATGATATACCAATCTTACTACTGAGTATGTATTCAGAAGACATCTAAACTCCATGTTTATGACAGAATTATTCACAATAATCAAGATAGGTGCAAAGTAAATGTCCAACATTTAGATAAATAAAGAATATGTGGCATATATATACAATAAAGAATACTATTCAGCCTTAAAGTAGGAGGAAATCTTGTCATTTGTGACAGCATAGGTGAACCTGGTGGACATTATATTAAGTGAGATATTCCAGACATAGAAGGACAAATCCTGCATGATCTCACTTGTATGTGGAATGCAAATAATTACCAGGAGTTGGCAGGTGGAGAAATGTTAGTCAGAAAACACAAAGTTTCAGTTAGACAGGAGGAGTAAGTTCAAGAGATCTACGTTACACCATAATGACCACCATTAACAATAACATATTGTGTACTTGGAAATTTCTAAGAGCATAAGTTGTAAGTGTTCTCATCATGAAAAAATAACTATGTGAGATAATGGTGAATAGATGGATTTAGCCATTCCACAATGTAAACATGTGTGAAAACATCATGTTATACACTATACAATGCATATAATTTTTATTTGTTAATTAAAAATTTGACCACTGAAATTGATCCCATTAAGAAAGTAAAATGATAATCCATTGAGATAAAACATTTGCAAGTCACATGTCTGATAAGAGACTAGTACCAAAAATATACAAATAATTCTCATAACTTGATGATAAGAAGAAAAATGATCCATTTATGAAATAGGTTTATGCATCTGAATAGTCTTTTTTCTAAAGATATACAAATGGACAATAAACACATGAAAATGTGTTTGAAATCAGGTGGCACCTGTGACTCAAAGGAGTAGGGCACCATCCTGAGGTGGTGGGTTCAAACCTGGTGGGTTCAAACCCAGTCAAAAACTGCAAAAAAAAAAATGTTTGAAGTAATTAGATATTAAGAAATGCTAATTTAAACTGTAATGAGATATAATTCTTACTCACTAGAATGGCTACTATCATAGAGATAAGTAATAACATGTATTGACATGAATGTGGAGAAACTGGGATCATATATATGTTACTGATGAGTATTGAAAAGATGCAGTTGATTTGGGAAACAGTCTCACAATTTTTCAAAATGTTGAATGTACAGTTACCACATGACCCACCATTACTCCTCTAATATGAACCCAAGAGAGCTGAAAGCATGTTCTCATACACACACACACACACACACATTCACAAACATGTACAGGAATGTTTATAATATAATTACTTGCAATAGCTCAAATTTAAAACAACTCTACTGTTATCAAGTAATGATTGCATAAACAAAATATAATATTTTTATAGGACATAATATTACTAAAGATACAACATGATGAAGTACATCTTACGAAACTGTTAAGCCTTTACAACATCACACTAACTTAAACAAGTCACAAACTGGTAGATATTGTGTAATGTCATTTGTATGCTGTATCTGGGAAAAAAAATTACAGAGGCAGAAATTGAAGTCATGGGTATCCAGGTTCAGCAGAATGGAAGGGATTGGATGGAGGGTAACTGTTAATAGATATGAGATTTCTTTAGGAAATAATAAAAATGTTATAAAATTCAATTATTACTTGTTGAACAACTCAGAAAATATTCTACATACTTTAAGTGGGGAGTTTTATGGTATATGTATGACATCTCAATAATGCTGCTTAAAAATTAGTATTAGCAACCAAAAAGGATATGGACCTTTAACTGCTGCTTAAAAATAACTGAGAATGTATAAATCAATCTACAATATTTGGTAACAATCCATTGTTTGCTTACAGTATCAATTTATTATTTAATTCTTCTAGGACATTTGTAAACAAGAACTGGAATAAAATGAATTGAAATGAAATAGGAGAAGAAAAGTGAAGAAGTGGAAAATAAATAGAATGGATTAGAATATAGTAAGCTATGTTTTATTGAGGCTGGTGATCAACAAGTGTGAAAAATGCTGATAAATATATAGATATGTAAGTAGATAGAATGATAAATGTATTGATAGATTGATTGACAGTATTAATCCTTCCTTTCTTCCATTTCCCATCCCATTCACCTTTACATAAAATATCAGACCATGTTTAAATGACCACTTACTCTATGCCTTTGCTCATTGCCATTAGTCAATAGGATTTCAACTTTCAAAAAACACTAAAGGATGTGGGGAGAGATAGTATTATTCATCACAGTTCCCCTCTGGGGAAAAACCTGATTTTAACTAATATTTATATAAATGACCGCAGTTGTGTAAACCATATCATTTTGGCAGAACACTTTATTATCTTTGTTTTAATCTGTTTTGGGGGGTGGCTTTGGTGTTCCTGAAAGTGTAATACATTTTAATCAAAATGATGCAGGTGTGTGCTTGGCTACATCATCACTGCCTACTGGGTAGCATATATGAAATTGTCAAATAACAGTTTACTGTATCTTCCCTAATATGGAAGTATCTTCAATCAAAAGAAGCAGAATAAAATGATCTTCTTTGCTCCAGTACTCCAGGGAACACACAGCCTGAAGAAGACAGGGCATCACAGAAAATGGTGCCGAAATTAGAGCTACCTATAATTAATTGACCTCTACACAGCTCTTCTCATTAATTCATAAGCCAAGCAGACTTTTATATAGTATATTTGAGAAAGAAGAAAAATAGTCTCCATTAATCTGTTCATTACAGAGGTCTTCCTTAAGATTAGGCTTTGTATTAAGGGTGTAAGTAAAGCCTAAAACTTCTCAGGAACTGATTGCAAAGCTCCTAAGTACAACCTGAACACCTCACTTGGTACATTTAATGTCAAAAAGAGTCAGCATGGAGACAAATAGAGAACCTGAGAACAATGAAGATGTAAAAGGTAGGAGAGATGCTTACAGACTATATTTAACCTGTGTTGCTACCAAACAATGCCATTATCATAAGAAAGAAACACGTAGCCTGGGCGTGGTGGCTCACACCTGTAATCCCAGCACTCTGGGAGGCCATAGGTGGGAGGATTCCATAAGCTCAGGAGTTTGAGACCATCCTGAGTGAGATCCTGTCTCTACTAAAAATAGACAATATTAGCCAGGCCTTTCAAAATAGAAAAAATTAGCCAAGCATTGCTCATAGTGAATGACTGTCGTTCTAGCTACTTAGGAGACTGAGCCAGGAAAAGCACTTAAGTTCAGAAGTTTGAGGTTGCTGTAAGCTGGTCTGACACTCAGGGCACACTAGCCTAGAGCAACAGTGAGACTCCTGTCTCAAAAAAATCAAAAATAAAAATTAAAAATTAAAAAGAAACATGTAGACTGATATTTCAATCTAATGTAGAATAGCTAATTGGTTCCTTTTTTGTTCTTTTCAGCTTGGTGTCTTTATTTCTGAAGAAAATCATCATATTTAAATGAACAAAAACTCAGTCAATCTCAAGGGTATTTTTTTTTTATTAAAAATCTTTAAACTGAGAAACAAAATCCCTATCCCCGCCCTCGCAATATTATGTAGACATCCCTCAGCCACATGATTCATCAGATTAATGGTGAATGTTAATATATAATTTAATAAAGATATTTTAAAAATCGTAATTGAATGTTATTACTTGGAGATAATTCTCAGTTTAACACTATTTGAATACCTTTGCATCTTCCTGATAATTTTCTCTTGTTGCAGTTTCCCTTTCAAATCTTATTGTGGTCTTTACCCAATCACTGCCAGAAAGTACTCTTTGGTTGTGCCAGATAATACAGAGAAACTGAAAGGAAGCCAAACACGAAATCAACTGTAACAGTTTCTTAGTTTCTTAGCTATTGACATTTCAAACTAGCTGATTTGTTGCTGTGGTAGAGGGGGGAGCTGTTCTGTATATTATAAAATGTTTAGCAGAAATTCTGGCTTCTATCCACTAAACCAAAGTAGCACCTCCATCCATATGGCAATCAAATTATTTTTGCTCCAGTTTCTGCCTTAAGAGAGTCTTCAGCCTGTAGGGAAGGGATAGGATCCCAGGCAGAGCCCACTGGAATTCATAAGTAAAAAGGAGGAAGCTGAGAGTTGAGACAGACCAAGGTATTTAGAGATGCTGTACTGTATAGATGAGAAGAGAGAGATGCACATAGCAGAAGACGTAGAAACCTGGGAGTTAGTGAATCAGCAGACTCAATAGATTAGAGCTGTGAGGAAAAGCCATAGAGCAAGCCGAGCAAAGGAAGAGAGTGAGCAGAGTGAGAAGTTGGCCACTTAAGAGCAAATCAAAGATGTAGATCAAAACAAAGGTCTAGAAATTTACTGAGATGGAAAAGTAGAGCAAGGCAAGAAAGGCAGCAGCTAGGCAAGTAGTTAGAGCAAAAGCCTAGAGATAAAGACTGCAGAGTATTACGATAATTAGACCACTATTTGAAACTTGGAAAGAGTCTTAGATATTCTTTCCACTATCCTGGTAGTGAATTTGAGAGCCAGCCTGGGAAGCAGATGAATAAGATGACAGGACAGTAGGTATCTGAAAGTTATGGTGGATCCTCACACTTAGCCAACTGATGAGTCAGAACTGTTTACAGAATTAGTGGATGACCAAGATACAGGACATCTCCATATTGCACCTTCTGGAGTGATAAATGTTACAGCAGTCAAGTCAGCTCTTAGATCCATCTCCCATTAGCATGCAAGGAACTCAATCATCTTGTGACTTTCTAGCATGTTTGCTCTCTATTAGACCTGGGACATTTTATTGCCCTGTCTGGTTATGGAAATGTTCCTGTCAACATGTCCAGTTTCCTAAACTTAATTCTATGTCTCTGAAGGTTGAGAACTTCATCTTCTTTGCATTTCCCGTGCTGCCTAGAGTATCTTAGGTATTATTATTTAGATAATGCTCTGTTAACCTGTCTAGAGTGAATAATGTTTATCACCACTCCCCAGTTGTGACTGTCCTAAAAAATTACATGAAAGAATTGAGGGATTTGGGAACACCTTTGATGGCATTGTGTTTGTGGAAGGTCATTTTTATGGTGCTAGAAATGATATTAATTTTGTCACTTGTGTCTAATTTATTATGTATATCCTAATGAATATAAAATTATATTAACTTAAACAATGAATTTAAGTGAGGTGATCTAATGAGAAATTTCCATTGGCATATTTCACCTGGGCCACTGTTACTATTTCCCAAACTATGTATGAGGCTATTCAGATATACTGAGAAGCAAGAACTATGAAATCATGGGCTTTCCCAATCAATTTAGCTTATGATGACAGAATAGAATCAGTGAAATTCAGTCACAAAAATAAAAAAAAAAAGAAGGATGAAAGAGGGAAGCAACATATAAACATATTACAGCTTTTACAATTTTCTATATATTCGGGGACTAAATCTATTTATCTAGTAATCCACCATGAAGATTACCAGTATAATTTATACATTTTCTCCTAAGCAAACACAAAAAAGCATGTGGTTAAGTCTATCTTGCATCTTGTCTTATATTAATAAGACACATGTTGAAAATAGTTGGCAGAAATATCTGACTTTAGGCTAGGACTCCTAAGCGTTCATGAGAATAGAGAGTGAAAGAGTAGAGAGTAGAAAATTACAGTAACATAATGATCAAACAATGTCATTCTCACAAGTTCCCAATTTCAGTGATAGTCATTGTTCTCTGATAAACTAGGCAAAACTAATTCATAAACCATAAAATTAATCCAGCCTAGAGATCAAGGACATGCCATTTAGTAAAATTAATTTAAAAAACAACAAAAAGTCCCACAACTTTACTGATAACTTAGTTCTTTCTTTCCTCTCCTAAAAATGTTGCTTCTCTATGTTTATGTATATGTTAAAATGGGATTTAAAAATATATGATGAAGGTGTAGAATTGTGTGAATTTGTATAACATTATGTAATAGAAAATGTTAAATTTTCAAATAGAAAATATGGTATAATTATAATGGCACAAAATTTTATAGGCAAATGTATAAAATATTGAAGATACAAGAACCTAAAAATAACTGTGCTAGGTTGGAAGAGTTATAGATGCTCTAAAATGTGCTTAAATATTGTCAAAATATAAGTTTCCTTTGCTTAAAATTACAAAGTAAAGTAAATACTTTTAAAAATAAGATAACCTTTCTGACCAGAGCCCCTTATAGTGTTAATAAAATTCCCAAGGCTAGCACAATCATCAAAGAAAATGTCCATCTCACATCTTTGGTGCCATTGGTTTATCTTTCTATTACTTATATCAAAGGCAAAAGATCTATTTCAAATTTTGCTACATCCTTTGATAGATAGACTTATATGGGAATATTTAAATTATAATCCTTTATTTTTTTTTTTACTCAAGGAAATAGCTGATAATAAAAAATTTTCTATTTTTTGTAGTATAAGCTCTATCAATTTGAGCTTGTTGATGCATTTAAGTGCAAAGACATTAAATACATTGGCAAAAGGTCCAAAGGTGCACTTTCTTTCATAGCAGAATACCTTTTAAATTAAACACTTTCAAACCTGGCAAAGAAAGTCGGGGGTGGGTGTGATAAGCCTCATTATTACTTAAGAGTATTAAAAATAGTAAACCCTTTTACGCCATAAATTATAGATTCTTAAAAATAAATTATCAACTTCAAGTTAAATACTAAAATAATTTTACCTCATAGCAATGTATAGTAAACCAATGTGTGTATAATTATGATATAACTTTTGGTATATGATTAGAGTCAAATTTTGATTTGAAAGTTTTCGCAATTTTTTTTTTTTTTTGACCAGGCTGTGTTTGAACCTGCCACCTCCAGTGATATATGGGGCTGGTGCCCTACTCCTTGAGCCATAAGTACTACCCTTAACCAATTTTTTATTTCTCTACACAATTTCGGATTTTCCAAATTTCTCAAAAAATTATTGCATGCTTAATTACATTAGCAATTATGTAGGGGGTAATAATTCCCCAACATTGGTAAATAAAGTCTTTTTTTTTTTTTCAGAGACAGAGTCTTACTTTATTGCCCTCAGTAGAGTGCCATGGCATCACAGCAACCTCCAGCTCTTGGGCTTAGATGATTCTCTTGCCTCAGCCTCCCAAGTAGCTGGTAAATAAAGTCTTGTTGAATGATGAATAGAAAGTTTGTCAGAAACTATAAAGTTATGAAAATCCTAACTTGTATATTAAGAATAGTCCTATTTCAGAAGATTAAATGATCCTAAATGTTTATACTTTTCCACTTCTTACTATACCAACTATGCACTAAGGTAGGTAAATTAAGGTTTTTTCCTGCTTTCAAAAACAGCAAGACAAAAATGTCATAAAAATTGTGGTGGGTGAGAGTTAAAGATTGGGATTTATCTAGGAAGGAGGCATATATTTCCTCCTTTTTTCTCCCAAAACTACCACACATTTTTCCATTTCCCAAATTGATTAAGTAATTACCATGCACCAAGAACCTCTCTCAGGAGGTAAGGATTTTTTTTTGTTGTTTGTTTTGTTTTGATTGACTGTCATCCTGGGGTCAGTGCTGAGGTGTCGTAGCTCACAGCATCTTCAAACACTAGGGCTCAAGCCATGTTCTTGTCTCAACTTTATCAGTAGTTGTGACTATAGGCACCCACCATAGTGCCTGGCTAGGTTTTCTATTTTCAGTAGAGATGGTGTCTTGCTCGTGCTCAGGCTGATCTCAAACTCTTGAGTTAAAGCAATAACACTCACCTTGGCTTCCCAAACTGTTGAAGTAAGATTGTTAAAGGAAGTTCCTTTAACAGTTCCTGTTAAAGGGAGTTCCTTTAACAGTCCTGTTAAAGGAACTCTAGAAACAGGTAAACCAAGATTCTTTTGGAGCTTCAGCATTTATAGCAATGTGTGGGAGAACAATTTATCTAAACTCTTTTAGGTTCAAGATCTTCTCTCAAACAAATGAGGAGAATAATACCTATTACTTAAGATTGTATAAGACTTAAATAATAATCCCTAAGTAGGTTATCAATTTATTTTATTTCCTGCCTTCATCCCTAATATTCAAACAGAATGAGATGGGTTCTAACTTAAGAAAATGTCTCTCCTGCCTGAAATCTTGCCAACTATCTCTTTATGTTCCATCCCTTCCTCATACTGTCCATCTTCTGCAACATTGTCAGTGGTCTTTCTTTTTTAATGTTGTAACATGAAGTGATTAACAAAAAAATCAGTAATAAAACATAAAATTTTAAAAAGGCAAAAAATATATTTTACCCATTTGAAATACTTGTTAAAATTAATGCTAGATAAAAACTAGAGTCACAAATGGAAATTGTTAAATAAAAAATATAGAGACTTTTATTGTACTTATTACATATTTTAATACAGCTATATATTATTTGCCTTCTATGATTCTGATACAAAAATTCTTGACATAGCATCTAGCTTTTGAAAAATATCTTAGTTGTTAAAGGGTCATACATTAAGAGAATAAATCAATGGAATTCACTGTAAATGATAAAGCCCCAATATAATCAAACATAATATAGAGAGAAAAGTAAAAGCAACATTATGAAGCCATAAAGTTAAAAATATCAAAATTAATAAATGCTAAGATAATAAAACAGATATAACTGACAAAGATGTCTAAAGAAAAAAGGAAGTCAGTATAAAATGGCATTTGGAGTGAAGGAAAATGACAGAGATTAGTCAGAAAAAAAGATGTGTTTTTCCAATAATATATCCATTTCCCACAGATTTTCTAGTTTGTGTACATATTTTTCATAGTATTTATACATTATGATTTACATTTCTATGGTATCAGTTGTAATGTCTCCTTCTTCACTTCTATTGATGTTATTTGAGTTCTTTCTCTTCCATTTCTGGTTTATCTGAGTAGTTGTCTATCGATTTGAATTTTCAAAAATAAACAACTGTTTGTTTCATTGATTCTTACAGTGTTTCTTGGTTTCTATTTCATTCAGTTTTGCTCTGAGCTTTGTTATTTCTTTTCTTCTGCTGGCATTGGATTTGATTTGTCCTTTTTCTAATTCTTTGAAATGTGACATTAGGTTGTTAATTTGTGATCTTCTTATTTTTGAGGTATGCATTTAAAGCTATGAATTTACCCCTTAGGGTTGCTTTAGCTATATCCCATAGATGTTGGCAGCTTATGACATTCTTTTGGTTTCCATCTTAATTTCATTTTTGATCTAAGTATTGTTCAATAGCAGGCTGTTTAATTGGGATTATTTTGTGTAGATTTGAGTGTTTCTGTTGGAATTGATTTATAGTTTTATTCCACTGTGGTCTGAGAAGATTCAGGGTATGATTTCAATATTTTCAAATTTAATGAGACTTGTTTTGTGGCTTAACATGTGATGAATCTTGGAGAATGTCCCATATATTAATGAGAAAAATGTATATTCAGCAATTTTGGGGCAGAATGCTCTGTAAATGGTTCTTAGCCCCATTTGTTCTGGAGTTCTGTTTAAGTCTAGTGTTTCTTTATTCATTTTATGCTTCAATGATTAGTCTGGTTCTGTCAGTGTAGTTTTGAATTCTCTAACTATTAAGATACTGCTGTTCATTTCTTTGCCTATGTCCAGAATAGTTTGGCTTATGAAACTGGGATTTCCTGTGTTAGATGTATACATCTATCCATTTCAATGGATAGAAAATTACTAAAAGGAAACATTGGAGGTAAGGGAAATTCTGACTAACCCAACCTAATAGGATTCTTGATGAAATAGGCCAGGGCGATCAGACATCACCTGCTGGATACTGGTGACATGACGAACCCAATCAGGTATTGAGCATGATCAAGTGTAGAGGGTGGGGATTCTTGCTTATATTAAATTAGCAAGGTTCATGCTACAATTTTCAAGAAAGAACAGGAATGGACCCAGGAGAATGTTCAAGAGTCAGACTAATTTGGGGTCATGGAAGAATCAAAGGAAAGCATAAGCATTGTTTTCAGGTGGTTTGGTGAACATTTATATGACCCATACATACATCAGTCACAAGATTGTTCCTTAACATTTATCTATTTTCAGCTTATAGTATCTTAGTAACATAAAAGTTCCTTTTTAAAGTATTTCTGTGGAAGAAAATTAGGTTGAAAGAAACTAGACAAAATTTGGATATAATCTACATGTATTCTTACATAACAAGAACTTGAAAACAATGGTCAAGGCATTAATCTAATAACAATGGTATTGTAACTATTCTTCAAAAAGGCAACTTTTTTTAAATTTACATAGATTACATATGTTTCCTTTTAGTAATTTTCTAACTGACTCTCCAGTCCGTTCCTTGTCTATAAATTTCCATTTGCCCATGCTGTATTCAGAATTGAGCCCACCTGTATACTGAGATGCCCTTTCTCTTATTGTAATTTATTGAATAAAATCTGTTTTTAAAGTTTTAATGACTGTTCAGTCCTGATTTTTTCTTTGGAACCTTCAGGAATACAAAATAACTTTTGTCTTTTACTCGTATTAATCCTGAAATCTCTGCCTCCCTTTATGCTGTGAAATTTGCCTTCCCACTGCTCTCTTGCACAGGTCATTTGTTTCATTCACTCATTTCTTCATGAACACTAATTAATTCTTGCTGCTATTGTTTCCTTGCTATACTGATTTACTTCTCTTTTCCCTTCCTTCTTCTCCCATTGACCCAAAAAATCTGATCTATTTTTTAAAAGTCCAATTAAAATCACCCACCTTCTTAGGGTACCTTCATCAACCACTTCAGCTTATAAAATTATACAGTACTTCAAAATAATAATATCCTATAATAAACAAAAACTTATTCTTTAATTATTTATTTCATTTGTATCCAATTCTTGCTTTGGGTAAATTTCCTAAGATAGAGACGTTGGTTAAAATGTCTTTATAATAGTCAAATGTCACTTTATATTATACTCAGCTACCCTCCAACTTTCCTCATGTTGTGTTTCCCAAAATCTTTATTCCTAAACAGTTGATCTCTTAGCATTGCACACTTTAAAAGCAACAATATTTACAGTGAGGATTTCACTCTGTTAGAGTTGTTTTAATATAATATTTCCCTGGATTGATCATTACCTTCCATATTTCACACTAGCCAATAAAAAAAAAATGTGCTGCTTGAAAGAAAACAACTACATACTTCAAACAACATATATGAACCACATACAGGTGGCTGAATAGTTCATGGGATGGCTTATTGGGCTGCTTGAAAGAAAACAACTACATACTTCAAACAACATATATGAACCACGTACAGGTGGCTGAATAGTTCATGGGATGGCTTATTGGATTTGAGACTTTTCACCTTGTGTTAATCATTCTGGATTTGGCCCATGGTTGACAGGTCACCATACAGCTGCTAAAGGAAATATCAGGTGTGATAAGCTCTCATATCCAGCATTGTGGGCAGGTGTTTACACCACAGTGAGCACCCTTACAGCCACTTTCAGGGGCAGCAGAGGCCCTGGCTCCTGGAAGATGCTTCTACCCGTCAAGAGTAATGTGGGCTACTATGCATAATGGCTGCAGTGTTTCCAAATTATACAAGAAATGACATATAATGAGTGATGATGCCTCATTGTGACTTACTAAAGTGTGATAAATGCCACATTTGGAAATAACACAGTAAATTTTGGAATGCTAAAATTTAATAATTTAAACCATTATCTCTAAATAAAATGGCTTTTTTAGAAGAGTAATTTTGTATTTACATGAGCCATTTTGGTACTAAAATTTAAAATTTGGAATATAATTTTTCTGATTGTATCTGTTTTTCTAATGAGAGTTTCTATTTTGTGAAGTTTGCTATAGTCTAAATATTTCTCCTGTCTAAAACACATGTTCAAATTTAATTTCTACTGTGGCAGTATTGAGAGGTAGGGTCTTTACGAGGTGATTGGTTTGTGAGAGCTCTGCATTTATGAACAGTTTAATCCACTATGGATTAATGGATCAATGAATTCTTGTGGGTCTATGACTGGGGGCTTTACAAAAAAGAGGAGAAGGCCTGAGTTAGCATGCTCAGCCCTTTCATTGTGAGATTCCCCACACAAACTCAGGATTTTGCTGAGTGTGCCTCCAGCAAGAAGGCTCTCACCAGATATGCCCCCTTGACCTTCACTTCCTGGCCTCCAGAATTATAAAAAATAAATTTATTTTCTTTATAAATTGCTTTGTTTTACATAATTTGCTATAAGCAACAGAAAGTGAAATAATATAGAGTGTCACTTGGGAATATTTTTTAAACTTGAAATCACAAAGTAGGCAGATCACAGGTGGTAAATGCCTTCATTAACCACTAAGATTTCTGGAGAAAGCTCTTAAAATTCCATCTCTTACCAATATAAGCCACCTATTAAATGGCCACTACATTAATGAATGAATATATTTAATTTTTTTTAAATAAAGAAATAGGACTTGATGATGTCTAACATCAAATGCAAACAACAATTGCACAAAAAGAACAGCTACAGAATTTTTCTACAGGGTGTAACCATGATTATGTACAATGATTTGCATTGATTCTAAAATGAGTTTCTCAAAGAAAGAAGGTGGTGATATTTTTATCTTCTGTCCCCCAGAACTCTTTTCTGCCACAGTCTCTTTATAGTCATTTTAGATTCCTCTGAATTTCAAATATCTCCACCCAGGGCTCATAAATGTGACTGCTTCCATTAAAATTCTCCTCTTAACTAATTAAAATTTAAATGAAGGTGGGGGCTACCCACAACTATGTGATAGACTGAAATGCACATGTTAGTAGCAGATTAGTGAAGAGGACAATATGTACCCATATAATAGGATAGCTCCAGTTGCCTAAGAATTAACATCTATGATCAAATATAAAGTCAAAGAGACATTAAGTAACCATGTTCTCTGTTAAGGACCTGCAGTTAGTGTCCTTAATGCCTATGAATAAGCTGTCACTCCATCTTCCTTGCCTCTCATCAGTATATACAATCTACATCCTGCTGAATAGGGAGGAGACTCAAGGAGAAAGAGTTGATTTTGTATATCCTCCATCTTGGGTGGAGTTACCAGATAACCAGAAAGAGATGAGGGAGATCAACTATCTCACTTTGTGGATGGATATTAGCTCAGATGCAGAAAGTTCCAGAGTCTCCAAGTGATGCATAGCAAGAGAACATTGTGTGAGTCTGCAGTGGATCTCCAGGAGCTGGGTTCACATCCACATAGAGCCTACATCTGCTCCCATCCTAGAGCATACTGAGGAAGCTCACTGGAAAATGCTACATTCATTAGGCAACAGGAACCAAGGTATCATGTGTCTGGAAAGGAGATACCAGTAACTCTGTACAGCACCGAAGACTCTAGGTGCCCAAGAAGAGCCTCATCAGTTCCATGACTTCACACGTGCTCCAGGGAGACACATGAGATGAGAGATTTCTACACATTACCAAACTGTAGCCCAGTACAGGAGGTCTATTTTTTCACAGAAGCCAGAACAAGAAGATGGGAAATACTATCAAATTACATCTGTCAGGCTATAGGCTATAGGCTAATTCCATCTGGGAGGAGAAGAGATGACAATAAATTTTTAAATAGTTCTGACTTGGCCATTCAACAATGACTAGAAAGCTACCAGATCTGTGCTGAATATCATAGTGGATCCAGGAAGAGAATCATAGGAGCTTGTTTAAAGGCGGAAGTTACATGAAAAATAAAACCATTTTATACTGGAAGCCTGCTGGATCCCATTCCTTTAATAAATCAGGTGCACATGTATGGAGTAAGGAGAAAATGGTGTTGGGTGAAAGCTAACAATGAGGGGGGGGAGTAAAAAAGAAGAAAAGGAAAAGAATCTCAGAATTATGGACCATCAGCATCAGCATAACCCGAGAAATTTTTAGAGTACAGAATCTTTATTTCTTCTACACAACTAAAACATAGCTTCTCAAAAATTAGCAGATACATGAGTAGAATCATACAGGGAGTTTGATAACATAGATTCCTCAGGACTTCCACATTAGTAAGTCCAGTGTGGACCTATGATTCTGTTTTCAAATAAGCTTCCAGATGATGTGGTCATCTAAAGGCCATATTTTAAGTTAGTAAGAAGCTAAAAATGGTATTTAACTACTTGTTTGATTTTTCTCAAGAATAAAAAATTATCTGAACAAGAGGGAATTAGAGAGATATTTCTTTTTATCTACTTTTTGCCATCATATCCACTTTACTATATAGCAGAGAGCTTATTTACTCCTTTATTTTATAGAAGTAATTAAATATTTATTTATTAATACTTAATAATAATTAAGGAGTTGGAGTAAGAATATCTTAACCAAATGTGAAAACAAACAAAATACAAAAAAAAAAAAAACCCAACAACTCAAATAGATAATAAAGGTATATCTACTATTAATTTCTTTCATTCTTCTATTCTCCTGTTAGTCTTTTTGGGTGTGTTATGTGATTTCTTGTCACAAGCTCCCATTACTTTACTCCCTTAATAAGTCTCTGAGTGTATTCTCTTAACACCTCTCTTGTCTCTTTCATGGGATCTAAAGAAAAAAACAATGGAACTGAACAACATCCAATAGAACTGAAAAAACAGCAGTAAGTCAGCTACAGAGTTTGTGAAAATCCCAGTTCTATTTATTTTATAAAAATGTAAAACTTGCAAACTTTTCTCATAAAGCAAGAGAAGAAAAACGTATGACATAGAATCACACTTTGCCTATGTTGTAAAAATCCAGCACCCACAAAGAATGTAACTGCTGTTTACTTTTCATGTTGGGAAATATTCAAAAAGACCCTTTGATTAAAAGTTGGGTGAGGTATCTGAGATGAAAGATAAGATAAAAAATTTTGCTCACCCTACCCTCACCCAAACAGTCTTATCTAAGATTCTCCCTAGAGATCAACTAATGCTTCCTCTGTTCTCAGCATAGATGTCACAGGAGAAGCTGAAGGCTGGCAAGGCATTATAAAAGTTAGTCTCAGCAGTCCCTTTCCCCCACAGCAATCGTTACCATCCACAGCAGCTCAGGGTTTTGCCACTCTGCAGTTTAAACTCTTTGCAATGGTGTTCACAGATAAACATCCTAATAGACTATGTAAACGATAATTAGATGATGATTCCAAATAGCACATGCCTTCTGCCTGTGGGATGGCAATCAGAGGAGAGTATCAGTCTCTAATTTTTATTTTTCATGTGAGGCTAAATGGCCACCTGGATGACATAGGGACATTCATGTTTTTCTCTAAAGGTTAAAAATTAAGACCTATTTCTCTTAGAGTGAATATTTGCATTTCCCTATGACACTGTTCCTGTGCTTAGGACTATTGGGCATTCCATAAATGCTGCTTGATGTCTCTCCTTTTTTGTCTCTTTCATTTATAAACATCATATATCCCCAGATAAGATGATGTCAAGCAGGTCCCCAATTATAGCAGTTTCTACCTATTTAGGCACCAAATTAAATACGAAGCTAAAACCCCATATTTAGCCCTCTCAGAATAAAGCATCTACCAGATGCTCAACAATGAACAGTTGAAAAATTAAAGTATCCATATGGATTCTTTATAGCTATTTTTATAGCACTAGAGGACTTTTTTTCCTCACTAAACTGAAGCTGCCATGTTAGAACAACCTTCATATGTGCCTCATTACATATGATTAGCTTTCGAATGAATGCTATATATCTTTAATAATAGGATTGCATTTCCCTATCCCCATTTCATTTCAACTACAGTGTTACTTAAAAGTCCTATGAATGGTAAAGCAGTTTTACTTTCTATAAGATGCAAATTCCTCTTTTGCGATACAGACCCCCTGGTGCTTTTAACAGAGGGTATATATTGACTTGATTCTCTTGCTATCATAAAAAATAAAGAAAACATCCCTTTGAAGCATGCATATTGTTTGGGGGAAAAAAACATAACTTACTTCCACCACTTTATTTTGGTTAAAGCCATTGTCACTTTGTAGATAGTCTCCTAGTCTGTTTTGCATTGCTGTAAAGAAATACCTGAGGCTGGATGATTTATAATAAAAGATGTTTATACAGTTCTGCAGGCTGTACAAGCATGGTGTCAGTGTCTGCTTCTGGTGAGGGTCTCTGAAAGCTTCCATTAATGGTGAAAGACAAAGGGAAGTCCAGCCTATCACATGATGAGAGAGGAAGAGAATGTGGGCAGGGAGAAGGTGTCAGGCTCTTTATAACAATCAGATCTCCTGAAAACCAGCAGAGCTAGAACTCAGTCATTATCACAAAAGCAGCATCAAGTGGTTTGTGACCTACACACCTCCCATTAGGCTCCACATCTAACAGTGGGGATCAAATTTTAACATAAAATTTGGAGGGGACAAATATCTAAACCATGTCACTACTGTAATAGCTTCCTAAAGAAAATAATCTTTGTATTTCATGATGCTTATATATATAGTCTGTTCTTCACATAGCAGATACAATAATCTACCAAAAATATGAATCACATCATATAACTCTCATGATTTTAATGATCTATGACTTCATACTTATTAAGAACTAAATTTCTTCTCACAGCGGCATAATCTAGTCTTTCCTACTTCTATACTCTCTACCACTATCTTCTTTATTTATTCTGCCTCATTTTATTCTGACCTTCATTTTATTTTTAGAGCATGCCAATTACAATCCATCCTCAAAGCCATTGTTCTCATTATTTCTAGTGCCTAGAAATCCTTTCCCCCCACTGCCCAGGCAGACCTCTGTTTAAATATCATCTCCCCAGAGAGATCATCTTTGTCTAGTCTAATTAAAATAGCACCTATCACTTTCTAGGTCTTTCTCATAGTGCATACCTGACATAAAATAAGTCATATTTATTGGCTTAATTTATTTTTCATCTTTCTCTCTCACTATAGTATATACTTTAGTGCAGTGGTGCCTAACTTTTTTGGTACTAGGGACCAGTTTCATGAAAGACAATTTTCCCATGGACTGGGGTGAGGGATGGCTTTGATACGAGTCTGCAAGCGGTTGCTTTGTTATGGTCTCTGTGCAGCCAAACCTCTCTGCTAATAATAATCTGTACTTACAGCCACTCTTCAGTCCTAGCCTTACCACCTCAGTTCCATGTCAGATCACCAGGCATAAGATTCTCAAAATGAGCACGCAACCTGACCCGCACACGTGCATTTTACAGTAGGTTGGTGTTTCTGTGAGAATCTAATGCCACTGCTGATCTGAGAGGCCAACCTCAGGTGGTAATTTGAGTGAGGGAAATCAGATACAAATACAGATGAATTTCACTCACTCATTGCTCATCCTTGAGTGTGTGGTCTGTTTTCTAATGGGTCATGGACCAGTACCAATCGATGGTCCAGGGGTTGAAGCCCAAAGCTCCAGTGCATGTCCTGGATTTACTCAGCTAATCCACAGCAACTGAATCAATAAATGGTGTATCATAGGCATATATTAAGTGCTGAATGAATGAATGGGAGGAAGTTAGAAAACATATGTGTGTTCAGCAGTGCCTTAGGAGTATTACCAGGGCTTAAGAACTGAATAAAATTAATAAATTTATTGATGGCAGTGGTCCACTTCACCTTTATCTTAACCTGAGAACTAACTCATCCATTCTAATGAATTGATCTCTCAAATTTATCTTGATAAATGATATCTAATTACTAACATTTACAATATTCTAAAGCATACTCATAGCCAAAATACCTAACTAGAGACTTGAGAGAAGTCCCATGTTATCTTAAATGTCAGTAACCTTAACATGTTTGAAAAAAAAAATGAGCACTGTAATATACATTCATATATCTGATACAGTCCAACTGACCACAATAATAATTAAACAAAAACTTTACTCTTTCATCCCTTCCAGTAATGATAAAGTAGCTTATATGGGTTGTGTACATATAATATCAATCTTCCCACTAAAGAAAAGTATAAGCTCAGGACAATATTTATAAAATCATGCTTAAAGGCCATAAGGAGCAACAAAAGCTAGGAAAATATAGGCAAAACTGGAGCTTCTATGGTCCTTGAATTAGGAAACCATGCTTGGTGAGATCTTATAAGGAAAACTCTCTAGTCACAGCATCAAGGAAACAGACAGAACTGAAGAAAGCTACAGTTCTCTGGACTGGTCAGGCAGTTGGTGTTTAGGATTGCCTCAGAAACTTAGAATTTGAGGGAAAATATTCATGGAAAAGAAGTATACTTCTCATGAGTATACGTGTAAGTATGAGTATAAAGTGTGAGTATAAATGCTCACATAAACTTGAAATTTGAATTTTTCACACACAGACTCCACACAGCCTAGAAAGAAATACAGCTCCAAAGAGAGAAATAAAGATCAGAGCAGAGATTTCAGATGCTATTTGCTACTAGAGAGACACAATTTGGTATTCAATTCAGAGATAGAAATGATTTTCAAGCTTTCTAATGAATTCAAAGGCTACTTTGAAACAAAACAAAATTATACAATTTAGACAGATAGAATACTATCAAGTCTCTTCAACACATCACTTAAAATAGTCATAAAATAAATAACTTCTAGACATCAAAATACACAGGGAAATGTAATAACCAATGTTGTAGCAAAAAGTAGTCAATAGAAGTAGACAGAGAAATGACACAGATTTTAGAATTAGCAGACAAGAACATTAACTACATTACTTTTTATCCTGACTATAGCAAAATAACTGGGAATACTATTGCCCTATTCTTGTAAGCAATTAAAAAATAACAGATAAAATATTTAGGTAACTGTTTTCAGAATGAGCAATGATCATTGCAGAACTGTGATCCCTGAAAGACAATCATTGTAGAGAAAGAGAAAAACAAGGTGAGTTTTATCTATAATCATCCCAGATTCCTGCCTGAAAACATACTAAGTTGAGGGGTGAAAGATCAGAGTTCAGGGTGGATAAGGTGGTTGGAATTTCAGAGTAACTAATATGAGGATGCAAAATGGAGAAAGAGGTCCAGAAAACTAGCCAATATTCCCTTCAAGCTATGATGAATTCTATCCTATGTGTGCATAGGTTAAAATTCAATGAAGCCACAAAGCAATAAGCTAAACTTCCAGAGCTCACACAAGGACTTAAGAAACTGACTTCCAACTGATCAATGTCATCTTCCTTGTTTTTTTTTTTTTTTAATTTATTATTGGGAATTCATGGAGGGTACAAAGAACCAGTTTACATCGATTGCATTTGTTAGGTAAAGTTCCTTTTATCATATGAAGGACACAAAGTAGAATTCTCAGAAAAATCATGCTTTGGTAATAGTACTAAACTAGTACTGTATTGAAAACTTTTCTGGGGAGTGGCACCTGTGGCTCAAGAACTGGGGCACTGGCCCTATATACTGGGAGTGGTGGGTTTGAACCCAGCCCTGGCCAAAACTTCAAATAAAAGCATTTCTGGGACCACCACAACTAAATTTTAAAAAAAAAAAAAAGCTTGAAAGACTCAAGCTGATTGTTAAAAAATTTAACTGATACATAATTTAAAAATGTAATAATTTAATATTAGAACAAAGTCTAATATTTTTAAAAAGATAATTCATCACTTAACAATGCAATACTCAAAATATCCGAGATCAAGTCAAAAATTCTTGGTAAAAACAAGCAGGAAAATGTGACCTGTAATCAAAATAAATCAAGAGCAAATCATTCAAAAAAAAAAATAGATGTGAACATGTCAGAAACATACAATTAACAGAGAAAACATTTTTAAAAGAGCAACTAAAACCATGTTCAAGGATAAAAGACTGAGCAAAATGGAAGCCTTCATAAAAAGCATTAAAAATAGAATATCTAAAATACAAAATTAATTGGATGGAATAATAGAAACTAATAAAGAAAATATCATTAAACTTAAAGATGTGCTAATAGAAATTATAAAAATTGAAACACATAGCAAAACAAACAAAAAGTGACTAGAGTCTTAATAGTTGTGTAACAATATTCAGAGGTTCAACATACATGTAATCAGAATCCCAGAAAGAAAGAAGAAAGGATAAAAAACAATATTAGAAGAAATAATACAAAATTCAAATATAATGAAAAGTACTGATTCAAGACACTCAATGGACCCCAAGTAGAACAAACACAAAGAAACCACATTAAAAAAAGGTTTATAAAATTTCTAAAAATCACTAATAAAAAGAAAATTTTAAAAGGACTTTGAAAAAGCACATAATATGTACAAAACTTTCATGTGATATTATATGTCCAAAAAGAAAAATCTTTAAATATGAACAAAAAAATAAGACTCAGATAAACCAAAGAATTCATGCCAAGCTGATTTACACTATATCAAATGATTAACAACAGTAAAAAGTTTTATGAAAACTATGCCAGATGAAAATTTGGATTTATAAGAGGGAATGACAAAGAAAGGACCAGACAAGGAAAATACATGTAAGATATAAAATAGTTTTTCATTTAAGATCTACTTACCTGGAGAAGTCACTAAATCATGTAGTAGGAAAAAATTTAAGTAGTAATTTTGACAAATTGCTGGGAGCTGAGAATAGATTAGTTTAAGAGTAAAAAACTGTTGCTTGCAGGCTTAGGAAGGGATCACACTGTTGCAGGCTTTCTCTTTAGGAATCCTAGCAGGTTCTCACAGTGAAGATCTGGAAAGATCCCCATATCTTTCCAGATGGTAAGGGGGTGGAAATAGTGGACATTGCAGAGACTGATAACAATAATACAAAGAATAGGAAAGTGAAATTATGAATATCTGGCCACTTCAATACCTCTTTGTCAATGGTTAATAAATACAACAGAAATCATGAATAAAGGAAAATAACATGACATCCTCAAAGGAACACAATAATTCTCTAGCACTAAACTCTAACCAACAAGAAATATCCAAAATGCCAAATAAAGTATTCAAAATACTGATTTTAAAGAAGCTCAAAGAGGTACAAGAGAAATATCCCAACCAACACAAGCAAATCAGAAGATCAGTTTAGGATATGAATGAGAAATTTACTTAGAAGACAAGTATCTTTAAGAAAAATAGAAATTCTGTTTCTGAAACATTTGTTAATGGAATTCCTAGTTAAATTCCAAAGCTTCAAAATTATACTACAATAAGGAGAAGAAAGAATCTCAGAACTTGAAGACAGGTCATTCTAAAAGAGTAAAGAAGAATGAACAAGACTTTGAGATATTTGGTAGTACATAATCTGACTGAGTTTACAATTTATTGGTATTCCTGAAGGGGAAGAAATATCAAAAGTTTAGAAAATCTACCTAAGGAAATAATTGATGAAAACATCCCAAATCTAGCAAATTATTTAGACATTTAGATACAGGGGCCCCCATAATACTCAGAAAAATATATTGCAAAATGATTATACTATGACATATTTTCATTATACTGTGTAAAGTTAAAGTGAGGGGAAAAACAATTTAAATTTGCAAGAGAAATGCATCTAGTCATAAAGGAAACCCTATTACACTAACAAAAGACTTCTCAGAAGAAATATTACTGACCAGAAGGAAAAAGAATGTCATTTTAAAAGTGCTAAATGGGAAAAAAAGCTGCCAACCAAGAATTTTATATTTAGTAAGATTAAGCTTCATAAGTGAAGGGTAAATAAAAACTTTCCCAGATAAACAAATGCTGAGCAAATTTGTCACAGAATGGCCCTACAAGAGAGATTGAAAGTAGTCCTTAAACAGGAAGGTGAAGGATGATATTCACCACTATAAAAACACACAAAAATATAAAACTCACTAGTCTTATGAAAACTTTACACAAAAGAGGAAGAGAAAGGAATAAAATAGTAACATGATAGAATTCCACACCACCACAAAGGGACAAAAAGAAAGAAATAAAAAGTTTATTAAAGAACTAAAAAATAATTAACAATAAGACAGGAGGAACAAAACCAAACCTCACTTATCAATACTAACCTTGAACATAAATGAATTAAATATTCCATTTAAAATATCTGGTTTAGGTTTACATCTATTTATGTGGTGAATTACATTTACAAATTTGTGCATGTTGAACCATCCTTGCATCTCTGGGATGAAACCTATTTGGTTGTATTTGGTTGTTATTCTTCTGCTGTGGTACCGAACTCGGCTTACTAAAATTTAATTGAGAATTTTTGTATCTATATTCATAAGGGATATTGGTCTGTAATTTTCTTTGTAGTTATGTGCTTTTCTAGTTTGGGTATCAAGTTAATATGGGCTTCATAGAATGTGTTGAGGAGGATTCCTTTCTTCTCTGTGTAATGGTATAAATTCTGAAGTAAAGAAACAAGAAACATCTTCTTTGTAGATTGGGTAAAATTCAAGTGTAAAACTGTCTAGTCTGGGACTTTTTGAATTGGAAGATTTTTTATTACTGTTTCAATTTCTTCCTGTTTGAGCCTCAGAAGCTTGTGTGTTTCAAAGAATTATCCATTTCCTCCATATTTTCAAGTTTGTGTGCATAGAGATTTTTATAGTATTCTGAGATGATGTTTTGTATTTCTGTGATATCTGTTGTGACTTCCCCTTTTTCATTTTCAATTGAGCTTATTAGAGTCCTTTCTTTTTTTAATTCATCTAGCAAGAGGCTTGTTGATTTTATCTTATCAAAGAAACAACTTTTTGTTCCATTAATTTTCTATATACTTCTTTTATTCTCAATTTTATTTAGTTATTCTCTGTTATTTCTTTTATTTTTGTGGCTTAGGTATTGGTTTGCTGTTTATTATCCAGTTCCTTGAGATGATTCATGAGATGGTGGATTTGGGATCTTTCTGTCCTTTGGATGTGAGCATTTAAGGCTATGCATTTTCCTGTCAGAGTAGATTTTGCTGTTTTCCACAGATTTTGAGAATTTCTATCTCCATTGACATTTTGTTCAAAGTATCTTTCAATAAGAATTGAAAAACATGATTGAATATACCTAAAAACCACCTAAGGTGCATCTTATAAGGGTACATGTGAAATTTACTAGGTGTAGAATATAAATGTCTTAACACAATAACTAAGAAAATGCCACGAAGGCTATGTTAACCAGTTTGATGAAAATATTTCAAATTGTATATAAAACCAGCACATTGTACCCCATGACTGCGTTAATATACACAGTGATGATTCAATTAAAAAAAATAGAAAAAAGTTAACTAAAAATAGCTTCTCTTAAAAAAATAGAAACAAGTTAACTAAAAATAGCTTCTCTTCATTGATCATTTCATTGATTGTTTAGTTTGGCATGACTTTGTATAGGAATGAGTGTTTCTGTTGGAATTGATTGCTAGTTTTATTTCACTGTAGCCTTATAAGATATGGGTATAATTTTTAATTTTTATATTTGTTGAGAGATGTTTTGTGGCCTAGTACCTGACCAATCTTATAGAATGTTCCATGTGGTGATGAGAAGAACATATATTCAGTCATTTGGGGGTGGAATGTTCTGTAAGTATTTGTAGACCCATTTGTTGTAGAGTTCTGCTTGGATAATGTTTCTTTGTATATTTTCTGATTGGAGGATCTGTCTAGTTTTGGCAGTGAGGTATTGAAGGCCCCAAAATATTTGTGCAGCTGCTTATCATTTTGTTTAATTCTAGTAAAGTTTGCTTTAAGAATTTGGGTGCTCTTGTGTTGAATGCATAAATGTTAATGAATTTATGTCCTCTTATTGGATTTTTGCTTTCATCATTGCATAGTGACCATCTTTATCTTTTTTTACATTCTTGATTTAAAGTCTGTATTGTCTGATATGAGAATGCTCACACCAGCTTTCTTATGGTTTCCATTTGCATGGAATACTGTTTTTCATCCTTTTACTTTGTGTCTAAATGAGACCTTGTGGATGAGATATGTTTCCTGGAGAAAGCAGATACGTGGTTTGTGCTTTTTTATCCATTCAGTCAGTTTATGTCTCTTCAGTGCAGAATTCATGTCATTCACATTTGTTGAAAGGATAGATAAGTTGGTGGATTTTTGTTCTTATTGGGCCAACCCTTGTCCATTGCAGTATCTGAGCTCTGATTTAGCTTGGGCAATTTTACATTGGTGGGTATCTGTTGCACTATTTTATATGTAATGCAGATCTTAGTACTTCCTGCCTTGTAGGTCTGATCTTTACAAATTCCTTCAGCAATTGCTTGTCTGTGAAAGTTTCCCTCATATAGCAAATTTAGTTTTGCAGGATACAAGATTCCAGGCTGGCTCTTACTCTAAAAGAAGACTGAATAAGGGTCTCTAATCCCTTCTGGCTTGTAGCATTTCAGTTGAGAAGTCCATAATTAGTCTAATAGGTTTTCCTTTGTCAGTTATCTGCTGTTTTCACCGTAAGACTCACAGGATAGCCTCTTTCATGTTTACTTTGGCCCCCCCTAATGATTATGTGTTGTTGACTGCCTCTTCATGACAAATCTCCCAGCTGTCCTTTATGCTTCTTGTACTTGGTTTTTTAGATTTCTAAAAAGACCAGGAAAGTTTTCATCAATAATTCCCTTAAATAAATTATCTCACCCAGGGGTATTTCCTTCCCCACCCTCTGGGATGCCTATGATTCTTATGTTTGGCCTCTTTACATAGTCCCACATTTCTTCTAGGCTTTGTTCATTTTTTTTTTCTTTCACTGTTTTTTTTCTTTTACTGACTTGTTTAGCATAAAGGTATTATCTTCAAGTTCTGAAATTCTTTCTTCTGCTCTATCAAGCCTGATCTTAAGGCTTTATACTGTTCATTATAATTCCTTGAATTAATTTTTCAGACTAGAAGTTCCATTTTGTTTTTCTTTGGTATTTTGATTTCTTTAGAAAATTTTCATTCACTTTTCTGCATTGTTTTTGGCTTCCTTATGATGGGTTTCCATTTTCTTCTCCATTTCCATAATCTTCCATATAACCCATGTTCAAAATCCTTCATGTTATTTTAATTTTTTTCATTTAAGTTGGTAGCTATAGGTAAGGAATCATTATTTTCTCTAGGGGTTGAATTTTCACTTTAATTTTTCACATTTCTAGAGATTTTTCACTGGTAATTTTTCTTTTCTTTCTTTTTTTTTTTTTTTGGTAGAGACAGAGTCTCACTTTACCACCCTTGGTTGAGTGCCATGGCATCACAGCAACCTCCAACTCTTGGGCTTAGGTGATTCTCTTGCCTCAGTCTCCCAAGTCTCTGGGACTACAAGTGCCCACCACAACAGCTGGCTATTTTTTTGTTGCAGTTTGGCCAGGGCTGGGTTTGAACCAGCTACCCTTGGTATATGGGGTGAGCACCTTACCCATTGAGCCATAGGCTCATCTTATCTATTACTTGAGAGCTCAGGCTAATAGGGATGGCTTATGGGCCTGTCTCTAAGATTATTAAGGTAGATCAATCCCAGATCTCACTAATGGTAGATGGTGCTTGTACACCAGAATAGTCACAACTGGTTTGCAGCAGTAGTGAGACTCTTTGTTGGGTTGTATCATTATTCTCCCTGTATTTGGTCAATATTTGTGTGAGTGAGCCTGCTGTTGAGATGTTCTTTTCTGTCCAAGGTAGATTCTGGTCACCCAGGAGAGTACTTGAGTGCTCCAAGCTTTAGGAGGGACTCTGTAGTTCCCAGGGGGATTCTTGATCTCTACTACCATTGAGGCAGGTAGAGGAGCAAGGCAGTTTATGGCTATAATGTGTGGACTTGAAAGGCTAAGGAAGCTCAGATGTTACTTTTCCAGGTACTTGGGGCAACTGTTGGTAGAAGAACCAGGGCTATCTCTCTAGACTCACAGAGCTATTCATGGGAGTGAGGATGGAACATTGCTGTGCTAAGGCACCAGGCTGAGCTCCATCTGCCCTATCCAAGTTACACAGTTTTCTTAGGGGGAAATGTAGGAGCTTCTCCAACCAACTACTCCTTGTACAATCACACATCTGAGAAGCTGGGGTCAGAACCAGCCAGTTAGGAGGCAGATGGAGCCACAAGCAGAAGTCTCACAAATATCAGTTCAGATGAGCCACCATTTTATCCTACCTCTGAGGGGATATATCCCATTCAAAGCTGTCTTTCAGGACTTCTCAGGGTGGAGCCTATTGGGCCACAGCCTGCTTTCTTCTAAGCTTGTGCTGGGGTGGGGCTTATACCTTCAGGTGGTACCTCTTAGCCTGAGATAGTGTGTAGAGGTGGGCTGAACTAACCAAGAAGGGGAGGTGAGGGTCAGCCAGGCTGGAGCTATACAAGGCCAGCTATACAACACCAGATCAGCAAATGTCACAACAAACTACAGATAGAACTACCTTTCAATCCAGCAATCCCAACTAAAAAAAAAAAAATCCTTATTTCAAAAGGATACCTGCAGATATATGGTTTTTTTTTGAAGCACAATTCACAATAGCAAAATCCATCAATAGATGATTTGATAAAGCACATGTGTTATAGATACACAATGCAATACTATTTAACCATAAAAAATGAATTCATTTCTTTTTTAGAAGTGTGGATGGAACTGGTGGTTATCATCTTAAATGAAATAAGTCAGGCACAAAAGACAAATACTATATATTATCATTTAGAAATAGGGGACAAATAATGTATAGACATGGATGCAAAAGGTGGAATGATAGACAATGATGACACAGTCAGATGAGAAGATGGGAGTGTATTGGATGGTAAAAAATTAATTTATACGATGTGCATTTCTCAGATGATGGATACCTTAAAAACCCTAACTTTACCACTATGTAATCTGTGCATGTAACAAATTACATTTATATCCCATAAATTTACACAAATAAAAATAGCTTTAGGTTATATGTATAAGGTATACATGAAACATAAATAAGTTTTGTGTTTAGACTTTGGTTTACCATCAAGACCTTAAGTATATGCAAAAATTTCAAAGTCTGAAAAAAAAAATCCAAAATTTGAAATACTTCTTGTCCCAGGTATTTTAGATAAGGGGATAGTCAAGCTTTTCTCAGAAATAAAACAGAATGAAAGCAAAAACCATGAATAATTCTTTAAAAGTAGAAACAAAAATATTATGTCAAGTGAAAGAAACCGTGTGTGTGTGTAGTCACATTATAACTGGTTTCATTTCATTTACATGATTTTCTATAAGTTGCAATTTATGAGACTGTGAGAGAAATCACAGAAATGTTTGCTTCAGGAGAGAAAGTGATTGAAAAGATTCATAACAGAACTTCCTGGGGTTATGAAGGTGACCTGTATCTTCTCTAGTATAGTGTTTAAATGGGTATTTACATTTGTTACAATGCATCATGCTCTACAGTTAAAATTGCCACATTTTATTACATGGCAATTAGAATGAAGTAAACTGTTCATTTCCCACCCAGATGCTTCTAGTTTTCAAGTGAAAATATATTTCAGTTGTGTTTCATGACATAAAGAAAAATCAAGTTTTTAAATTTCCAAAACATTCTACACTTTTTAAAAAATCACCAAATAGATCATAAAAGAATGTGATTATGGCACAAAAGGATCAAATAAAGGGACCAGAGATATTGCAGGGTACTTGAAAAAATATTTTATATGTCCCTTTATGTGCCTGACTATTAATTTTAAACTTTTCTTGAGGTTTTTGGGCACTATGAAGGAAGGACACTAAACTTCTGAGCCAGCTGCATGAGCAAGATGCCTGTGTGGCATGGCCTAGACAATCTGAGAAGGAGCAGAGCTTTTCTGGGTCTATGGCTACAAACAGTTCTCTCAGCAAAAAGTCTCTGCACCCCGACCTGGCTCTTAGGTGTTGTTTGAAATCTCTTCCCAAGTATAGGTATGTGCTGCTGAATGCTCAAGGACTGATTTTCCTCTCTACTAACTCTTACCTTTTACCCATCCCATGTAGGAATTCTTTACAATAAACCAAATTTTACATTGTATAGTTTCTTATCTTTATAAGAAGATATTGCTCAGATTTTGTCAGGTTACCAATTTCTCTACTTTGACTGAATTCTATATAACGATAATTTAATGATGTAATCAAGAGCATCTTAGAAATTATTTCCTCCTCAATATTCTACCTGAGAAGAGTGGTAAACTCCACACTCATAGTGTATATTTTATGGTTCCCAAATTCAAAAGCTTAATGGGTCCTCATTTAATTTAGATCTCTACACATTATTCTTTCTGCCTTTCTGCTACATACTCCTTTCTGAAAAGACGGGTTATTTTATTCTTTTTAAAATACTTTTATTTGTATTCCTTCTAGCACTTCTCTATTGCTTTAACCTCAATACCTATTGAGAAACCAATAACCTTATTTTTCTGTTTATTTCTATCAAGATTCTTTGATATAAGTTTTTTTTCAATTGTTTTACTTTCTTGGGAGAAAGAAAAGAAAAGAAATTCATGAGGAAATCCATGTTAAATTATGCCCTTTTTTTGTTTCTTTTTCTTTTTCTAAATAAGGTTCCTATTGAGAAAAGAATATATGTCTCAGTAAGTCTTTCTTAACTGATTCAAATACACCTTTCTAAATATTTTTCCTACTGTTTTTCATTGTGTGGATAATTCACAATGGGCTATTTGCAGGTCCCCCAAATCATAGAATCTTCCTATTCTGAGAGTACCTATTAGTTATTACCTGATAAGTGTATTGTAAATATCTCAGAAAGTAATTTGACAAGTTTCAAGATATTTCATTCTTTTTGTCCTAGAATTCCTTTTGCTGGGAAGCTAGTAAGGAAAATTCTCAATTATAGTAAGAGAAGACTATTTAGGCCAAACAAACAAAGAAAAGATTTACGTATTAATTAAATTTTCATTGGAACTTCATTATAAAATAATTCACAAAAACTAGTAAAATCAATACAAACCTTAAGTGTTTGTTGCTATCTAATTTAGGTAGATTTTAACTTCAATAATAGTTTATTTCTAACATTTCAATTTTCTTCTCTAAGAAGAACATCAGGTACAGTCATTCTGCCTTCCCTTTTGTTTTGGAACTGTAGCCCATGAGATTATTTAAACTGATTCTTAGCACTATCTTATTTACTGTTATTCTCTTTTCTACCCTGAAATTATACTGTCTTATGCACAATCTCTCTCTCTCACACATATGTTAAAATATTAGATGTATATTATTTTTAAAAATGAAAGAGCTTAAAAGGATTCTTTTAGAAAAGAAATTTACTTTCTCTCTGTCCTACTTCATCCCACTCATCAGATGCAACCACAAAAAATTCTTTTAATACAATTTTTTCATATATTTACATCTGTATCGCTAAATTATACATGTATACTGCTGTGAGATTGCCAAGTCAGAATTGTGATATATGTGTTTGAGAATGGTAATGCAGAAGGCAGTGAGTTTTTTTTTTAGTGAGAGCTTCTGAAGATACCCTTGCAAGTCAGGAGATAGAGCTGGTGCTCTGAGATGGAGGCATGGCTTCTTAGTTGCTAGGACATAGTCCATGATGTTACCCTTGGCAAGGGAAGAATCCATAAGAGGCATGAGGACTTTCATCTCCTTCTGGAATTAGGCTATTCATTAATATACAAGAAAGAGTCACTTAGAAAGATAAAATCTGGAATTGAAATCTCTGTGTGATTAGGTGGTGCTATAAACAGGTAGGTTTCTTTGCAGAGTGATTAGATGGCCAGCAGCTTTTTGCTTTAAACCAGAAGCTTCCAAAAGTTTTTAGAGAAGGAACTTCCTTTTTCGTTATATGTATTAAAGTGTCTGGCTATAGGTTTTCTGGAGTTGCATGGTGGAAAAAGTGCTAAGGGGTTTTACTAATCACAGGAAGCGTTTTATTCAGTTCCCAATAGGAACTCTCAATTTGGATTCCTCTAATGCCTGCTATCCCAAGCCAGAAGTTTCTCTGATTTAGTTTTTTAGAGGAAAATAAAATCAAGTCTAGAGGGATAGAAAAGGAAGGCTTGGAGCCTAACCACTCTTTTATATAATGTTCAAACTATTTCCTAGTTTCAATCCCTGCCTCATTCCTACCCTCTAGTACCAACAATTCCTGAATCTTTAATACCTAATTCTTAAGTGGATCTCAGAGGAGAAATCAATTATCTTATTTGCACTTCCCCTGCACCACTTAGCTTGGATTTTCTGCAAAGTCACTTACCTCTCTTCCATTTGCTCTCTGTGTAAGTTACAAATGGCTCTGTTTTCATCAAAGGTGAAGCTCTTTCTCTCTGTTTATATGTATGTGTAATGTGCACGTTCATGATTTGGGGGAAGAGAGGTGTGACACAGGCTTTACACTGCTATCTTGGATCCAGGCATTGGCATAGTCATTCTTTTTTTTTTTTTTTTTTTTGAGACGGAGTCTCAAGCTATCCCCCTGGGTAGAGTGCCATGGCATCATAGCTCATAGCAACCTCCAACTCTTGGGCTCAAGCAAGTCTCCTGCCTCAGCCTCCCAAGTAGCTGGGACCACAGGCGCCCGCCACAACACCCGGCCATTCTTTGGTTGCAGCCATCATTGTTGTTTGGCGGCCGGGCTGGGGATTCAAACCCACCACCTTAGGTGTATGTGGCTGGCGCCTTAGCCGCTTCGGCATAGTCATTCTTTAGATATCTTGATGCTCATTCTG